>JACDJE010000064.1:5043667-5189450 GCA_016647715.1 Pavo muticus
ACTCCTTCAAATCAAATGAATGAAAGCCGCGGGCTCTCCCGTCCCACCCCCGCGCTGACCGCGGGATGCGCGAATTGCCGTCAAGATCTCTCAAAATCCCGTGCAAAACCCTTGCGGCTCCCATCACCCCCCGCACCGACACACGGGCACCCGCAGACCCTCCAAGCCCGCACTCTTTCCCTCTCCAGGAGACGAGAGAGCGGAGGGGGCGGCCAAAATTGGGGTTACGGAGCGGGAAGGGCTCCGGAGCTGAGCCGGGAGCGGAACCCCCCCTCCGTCGCTCCGCGCCCACCGCGCCCCCTGGTGCCCGCAGCGCGCCCCGCAGCGCCGGGGGGGGGGGCAGCCCCGACCTCAGTGCGGGGCAGGGAAGGGGCCTCTGACCGTGGGAGCCGGCAACGGGCGGAGCGGGGCCGAGGGCTCCCGCACGGCACCGTGCGATCAGAACGGTCGGAAAAGCCCTCCGGGATCAGCGGGTCGCACCGTCAGTCCGAGCATCGCCCCAATGGGGGAAGCGCGGCCGCCAACAGCGCGTCGGGGACTCTGCCCGCGGATGGCGATGGGGCGGCAGAGCCCGAAGCCCCGCATTCTCCCCCCACCCCCCGCACAGCCGGAGGGGCCGAGGCTGCGCTCACTGAGCATACGCTCCTCACGTCGCCCCACTCCCCATCTCCGGCCACTGGGGTTCCCAGCAGGACGCGGAGCATCGCCCACAGAGCATCGCCCGCAGAGCCCCGTTCCCGCTGTGAACTTTCTGGGGCTCCCATCGCAATTTCAAAGCGTGGAATGGACAAAACCATCCCCGTAGGACAGATAGCCAGCGGGTGAGGGACGCGGGGCGCACAGCCCGTGGGGACGTGGGTAGAAATCCCCAGCACCGAGGAACGAGCAGAACTCCGAGCTCCGCAGAGCCGCCGCGACCCCGACGCTGCCCGTTACTTATTTATTCCCAGCCCCGGTACATGACATTTCTCTGCTGAAGAGGCGGCAGCGGCAGAAAGCCCATCACAGCCTCTCCTGAAAGCAGAGCCTGGAAACCGGCACCTCATCTGCATATTCATAAGCACCTGATAAATTAATCATGATGGCAGAAGCGCTCGGGCTGGCAGGGAGGTGACGGGAAGGCTGCACCCCGACAGCCGCATCCCCCGCACCTCCGGGCTCCGAACAGTTCCACCCCTCCGTAACCCACACCTCGCAGTGATGCTGAGTGCAGTGCGGTACCCAAAGTCCGGGGCAGCCACCCTGAGCCCCCCCAGCTCTGCCCCAGGGCACCCCCAGTTCTGCCCTATGGTGCCGCACAGCCATGGCTGGGGGCAAAGAGCGTTGACAGCCCAAAGCCCTTGGCATCCCATCTCCTCACACCCTGTGACCAAGCACAGATGGTTTAGGGCTCCAGGAGGGAGCTGGGCTGGAGCAGAGCTGCAGGAGGATCCCATTCTCAGGACTAGGGGCTGTGTTTTTGTGCTGAGCCCCTCAGTTTGGGGGGCATGGGCCACACCCCCACCCAGAGAGACGCTGCCTCCAGGTAATGGGCCCCACATCCCATCCATTCCCCTCTTCACTCAGGGCCACACTGTGCCCACAGCTCAGCAGAACCCTGCAGCAGTGTTTGGGGGCTCATTAGAATTTTTAGGGGTTCAGTAGGACGTCACACATTGTGCTGAGTGCTGTAACCCACAGCCCAACCACTGCCAGGCCCAGCTGCATGCAGGGACATCACTGCACACACATCAACTCTGCTCTGCACACCCCCAAAGGACCCACAGCCCCGAGCCAGGTGCCCCCCATCACACTGCCTCAGCTCAGATAGGAACGAATAGAAGCACATTTGGGGATGTGCACGTGTGAGCAGATGCCTGAGCTCTGCTGTGCACAGAGAACAGCAGCAGAGCTATGGGGGCACTCAGCTGTGCGCTCCTGTGAGCGGTGTTTGATGCGTTGGGTTTGGGCCCAGTGCAGGTAATTAGCATCTGAGTGGTAATTACTCACATTTGGCCTTCCTATGTCCTGCTCATAGAGCTGATGGTTAAGATGCTGCTCGAGTGAAACCCACCTTGGGAAGTTAACAGGGGCTGTGCTGTGACCAAAGGCACCATCCGATGCATCCAGTAGAAAACATCACAGGGAGCAAAAAGGCACAGCAGCAACTTTGAGCACAGAGCAGCCACTGCCAGCACACAAACACCAACACCGCAAAGCAGAAGCAAAACCTCCAAGCACTGACATCTCGGGGGCTGCGATGGCACCGCACAGACACACAGCAAAACCCATGAGGGGTCTCTGAAACAACGAGTCCCTGCCTCACAAACACAAACAGCAAAACCCGGCTGCTCCTTCCCAAAGCAGAGCTCAGAGCCCAGCACACCCCGCTCACTTCTGCTCCCAGCACACCCCGCTCACTTCTGCTCCCCAGCAAGTGGCTGCACTGCTCCGGGTCATCCCAGCCCCTCCTGCAGGGAGGAGTACCTGCGTACTGCTGCTTTTTTAACCCGTTTCCCCAGGTTTGGGGAACAGCATGGAAGTGGACGTTGATGTGAATGGAAAAGCTCTGTGTGGAGGTGGCCGCCTGCTCCTCACACCCCCTATTTCTGAGCTCCCCACACCCCCTATTCCTGAGCTCCTCAATGGAATCACGGAATCACTGAGGCTGGAAAAGACCTTGCAGACCATCCAGTCCAACCACCCCCCACTGCTGACCGCTGTGCCACGTCCCTCAGCACTACCTCTGCCCTTTCTTTAAGCACCCCCATGGGCGGTGACCCCATCCCTTCCCCAGGCAGTTACATCCTGCCCCATCTCTCCCCTTCCCCACCCTGTGCCCCATGCACGCTCCATGCCATGCTCCAGCATTTGCCCCCCCCACTCCCTCAGGGTCTACCAGAGGGGTTTTCTCTCCCTGTGCTGACAAAGAGCAACACTGGATGACCCTAACCCCAAATTCTTCGCGTCACGGATACCCCAGCAATTATCAAATGCTCCCAAGCTCGCTCCATAAACCCCTCTGCTGCCGCTATTAGTATGCATTAACATTTTATTGGTGTTACAGGATGAAACATCCAGTCGTGCAGCTCCAGTGGGCTTGGGGATTTCCAGCATCCTGCAATATGTATCCGTGCAGAGGAAATTAAAATGTGGATGGATCAGCAAGATACAGTCAAATCCTCTACAGTAATTTGGAGAAGACTAAACTCTGCTGCTAGTGGAGCATATTCCAGGCGATCCAATAGAGAGCTGATGATCTCTGTAACAGCCTTTTTGTAAGTTTTATTCCTGCCTGCAAGGGAGTTTTATCGAAGGGGAGATGTAATACCTGAAGTCACATCTTTAAAGGTGCCTGGTCCAAACACAGAGGAAGGCCGACGCGTTGAGGAACGGCCGCTTCCAACAATCAGCTCCTCCCCATATCCATAGTGGGGTGTCCAGTAAGTAACACGCTCCAGTATCTTAAAATCTAGTTGGAGTTTCTTTATAGCCACCATGCCACTCAGTTCACAGAGTCTGCAGTCCTGGCAGGACATACTGATGCTCAGGACTACTGGAATGGTTTGCTCTTTCAGCTATCGCACAACGTGTATTTCTTTTGTTCTGGATGAAGCTCAAAGTGTTGTGCTTACGTGGAGGCTGCAGAAGAGCAGTGCCATACCTGGCACCAAACTGGCAGAAATCCACATCAGAATGGGTAATTTGGGTTCCTGACTGCGCACTGCTTGGATTTCTCTCTCCCAGGAGTTTCAGAAACAGAAGAACCACATGGAACTTCTCTGCTTTCTCTTCTTCCTCCCTCCCTAAGCTCCGTGGATCCCAGGGCACAGCTGTAACCCACCCACATTGGGACCCCAGCCCCAGTTCCAGTGCACTGAGCACCATGGAGCCCGAATTGTGGTGAGGGATTCGGATGGCCTTTACTGGTACCACTGCAACTGGGACCGTGGGGAACGACTTGCTCCAGTTCTAGCCCCAGCTGTACGTACGCCGCAGGGAGCGCTCAGCGCCGGCATGCCCAGGCTCAGGCTTTTTATAGCAACCAGAAGAAACCCTCCACACCCCTAAGGCCTCTCCTGGCTGCCCAGTCCAATGGTGCCCCTCAGGGCTCAGCCCTTGCTGGAGCCCATAGAGCTGGAGCAGCCCTTCTCCAGCTGGGCTCACTCCAGTTCACAGTTTGGCACCATTTTCACAAGGCTGGACCCCAGGACACTCCAGAGTCAATGGGAAAGGCGCTCACCGCCGAAGGTGAAGCCAGGTTAATTAGGACAATCCCTTCTCTTGGCTATTGGACACGGAACGGCCTCCAGAAGCCCTGTTAGATTCTACATCTGGGCCAGGAAAGCCCTTCTTGAAGCAGCAATGAGACACCCATGACCTGCTCCAATGCAGAAGGCTCCCACCAGCACGTCGGCTCGGGTTTGGATGAGAAGCGAATACAGCAGCACTGCCACAACACAGTTCTGGTTTTTATTCCCACCACCACCACGTGAGGCTGCTACTCTCGACTCGTACTTCATTTATTACCAGCTGTCAGAGCATTTATAAAAGAGGGCTGCAAAGACAGAGGAGGGGAAGGCCGGTGATGACCTGTGGAACGCAAAGCAGCAGCAGAACAGCAGCCCCTGAGCCCAGGCACCGCAGCCCGGCACGGCCCAGCTCTGAGAAGGGCATTGAAAATCCCAGCTTGCTCAATGGGGAGAAACCCACGCTACGTCTGCTGTGCTCACCAAGGGATGCATCCAAGATGGATGCAAAGACATTTGACCCAAGATGACAACCCCACTCCCATCCGTGCACACTCACACAGCCGGCCCCGTGCTGACGGAGAAGATAAGAAAACTCAGCACAGCAATGCCGGCTCCTGAGAAGCTCCAGGTATAATTTTCTACAGACGTCCAACAAAGCTGCTGAGCTAAACTGATGCTGGAAGTGCCGAGTCAGCACCTACGGCAGGACAGGAAAAACATCTGAAGGAAAAGGGTTCCAGTTCTCAGCCTCAGAAAGGCGGCTCAAACGGCCTTTGGTCATGAGAGTCTCTGATCTTCAAGAGGTATTTGGTGGCACATCACCCAGGTGCCAAACCCCAGCCGGCAGGGAGGGGCAGATGGAGCACAGTGGTTAAATAAATAAATCAAACGCAGCGTACCACGGAAAGAAAGAGGCTAGCAGGGGCACACAGGCAGCCTGGATGTGCTTGCTTCATGCAGTTCAACAGCGAGTCGGTTTTGGTGCAAGCAAGCGACCAACAGACAGGTGAGCGGCTCTGCAAAGCATCTTCCCAACACCACAAAGAGGGAACAAACCCCACGCAGGAGAGACCAACACAGGCACCGGTGCAAAACACACAGACTTTAATTAAAACCACAATGTTGGGGGTGGGGGAGCTGCTCCGGCCCCGGGCGCTGCTGATGGCGGAGCTGTGGGAGAGGAGCTGAGCCCCGAGAGCCCCTGCTCAGCGCTGGGAGCTGGAGGAAGGCAAGCAGCCAAGTGCCACGCTAGAGATGCACCCCACACGGGGTAAGACGAGAATGAGCTGCCCCAAGTCCAGAGAGCCCCAGCAGGACAGAAGCACAGATTCAGGCAAGCAAGAGCTATCTGTGAGCCTCTTCCCAGCCCTCGGTGGGTCCCAACACAGGGACACCGTCCCTGCAGAACGGCTGCAGGGGAAGGAAGCATCTCCTCACCTTTTTGGTGCTGTATTTCACATTCTGGGTGTCCCACCCAGTACGTAGGGTGTGGATGTCGACATTTCCACCCATCCTTTTACGTGGAAGCCCCGTTTCCATAGGATTACTGGGAGAGATGTATCCCCAGCCCTTGGGCATGTTTGGGAAGCCACAGGCTTTAGCTCAGCCCTCACCAGCCAGATGCCATGCAGCCAGTTACAGCGTGGTGACACTTGCCAGAAGCCACACAGCAAGGAGAGGGGATGCAAAAGGAGAAGCCTGAGGTCTGCTCCAGGTGCCGGCTCCCACCCTGCTCCACCAGAAGCGGGCTCCTGGCAAGCACAGGGCTCCAGCCCTATTCCCACTTGTAAAGCCAAGATGACGCACACATCTCATTAACAATTAGAACAAGACTTGAGTCTTTCATTATTTAAAAAGCACATCTATAGTTGGTTGAGGCAGCTCAGATCCATGCCCTGTCCCACCCAGCTCAGGACAATGGCAGAAAGCTCTGCTTTAGCTCTGCTCTTCGCTGCCTCTTACTTAGCAGTGCATCAGCAAAAGGCAAGCAACCAGAGAGGGGACACAGCTGCCTCCAGCCCCAGCCAAAGCTCACCCCCTGCCAAACCCAGCCCGGGAACCCTAAGATCTCCCCTCCCCAGGTTTGTAGGTCACCTCAGCCAAGACATATGGACGCAACAGCTCCAGGCATTTCTGCCCTCTGAGTGATGCTGGTGCTGATCGGGACCACGGCTCCATTCATTCCCCCACCTCCGAGCTGCTGCTGGCACTGGAAGCGTGGTCCTGCTGCCTGGGATGCACAGCAGCACCAGCAGGGAATGAGAGAGGGAAGAGAGCTTTCTCCAGATAAAACCTGCTGTCCTGGGCTACTTATGCTTTTTGTTTGTAGCACAGGTATATAAGTGCATGTTAAGCTGCATGCTTACCCCCCTGCTGCCTTCGCTCCAGAGAAGCCTCCCTAAAAGGGCTGGGGAACATGCTACTTTATGGGGAAATCCATTGCTATGACGCTGTCGTTGTAATTTATGACCAAGCAGTAGCAACCATGGCCACCTCGTGCCATTGAGGCCAGCCCAGCCCCCGGGCAGCAAAGCACAGAGGAGGAGGAGGAGAGAAGAGCACAGAGGGCAGGTTGGACCCAGCTTATCCCTAAACAGCAATGCATGTGTGTGAAAGTGTGATGCTTTGTGCCCATTAACTACAGAGGGCAGGGAGCCTGAGCAGGTACCACTCAGCAGTCCTTGCATAGCCGTTCCCGCAGAGCCAGGGCTCTCAGCTCTGGAACCAGCTCAGACCTCCCAGCCTCCTCGCTTCACAGGAGAGGTGGTTGTGAAAGGAAGACCCAGGGAACCTTGCAGAAGAGATGGTGGAAGGAGGGATGCAGCTTTCCTTATTCAGGATAAGGGAGAGGTGGTACCCTGGGCTACCCACAGCTCCCCTTTCCCATTTAAGAACCCCCTCTGCAAGCAAAGGTGCCCTGCCTACAGACACGTGCAGGCTCACACCTCACCCACTGCAATGGTTTCCAAACCAAACAGCAACAGGAAACTTCAATGAAATTCCAAAAGGGAAATTGCTGTTACCAGTGCCCAGCGCATACACACGTGCCTTCCTCCCCTCCACACCCCCTTCCTCCTGGGAAGGAAAGCAGAGGGTTTTGCTGCCAGGCAGCCCCTCCTGAACCCCCTTCACACGCCCAGATCCGCACACAGCAGCAGAGCAGAGCACAGCCCTCGGTCACTCGTGGAGACATCCTCGTAGTGGGGACGTGCAGGAGGAGCTGCTCGGGTCCTGTCTCCCGTGCAAGGCCGAGTGCTCTGAGTCTGCAGATGTCGATGAGGATGTGCAGGAATGGATGGGCTGTGGAACGGGTGAGGTGATGAGGAGGGGGTGAGGGGAGGAGGAAGAGTGCCACGCTACACCTCCACTGCTTCGGCTCCTCCCGCGGCCTCCTTAGGACGTCACAGGCTGGATGGGGAGCAGGCTGCCGAACTTGAAGTGCTGGATCACAGGGAACTTCTCCAGGCACTGCAGGAGGGGAGACAAAGAGGGGTGAGTTCAGCAGATGTCCCCACTGCCTGCAGGCAGCCAGAGCTGCACCCGGCCCCGGGAGGCAGTGAGCTCAGGGCCGCTGGCTCAGCTGTGTGCTTGTGTGGGGATCAGTCCCACATCCCTCACCCCACATTCCCAGCAGGCTCTTCAGTAACACCTCGTATCCCCATCCCCTTCCTTTTAGCCAGACTCTTTTGCTTGCTGAAATTCAGGCCGGGAGCATGAGCAGAAGAGGCGTGTTTATGTCAGCAGCTTTCTGTCTCACCACCTTCTCATTGCTCTAGCTGATCCCTTTGAAGAGCTTCACCCTACAAACCCTTTGAGAACTGCAGAAACCCCCAGGGAAATGGCCCTCCCTCTCCAGGACAGTGCCCACGCTCCAGCTCTGAGCACCATCCTGCAGCCACAAGGCAATGCCCACGCTGCACTGCAGATTCTCAGGCCTTCAATAAACGAGCACCAGCAATTTTGCTGCCACAGTTTAAGATGCGATCCTATCTCCAAAGAGCCCTCACTCCTGGAATTCCCACTCCCATCAGAGAGTAATGATAGGAGAAAGGATCACAGATCAATCTCACACACCCCCGGTGAGGCAGCTCAGCTCAGAGCTGCTTTCTCCAGCTCAGATGGGCTCTGTGCTGAAACAGGAAGACCAGTGACTGCAGTCAATGACCACGTCCAAGTTTCCCAAAACTTGCCTGTCAGAGCCACTCAGAGCTTTATTCTTTGAGTCATTACAGATTCAGACTGCCCAAATCTCATGCAGAGCACGGAATGGATTCACATCCAGACACACAAACCTCAGCAGCATGTGTGCATCAACTCAATAGCTGCAGCTACACTAATATCAGCCACATTACCCAGGGCTGTGCTGACCAGAAGGGCTGCAGTCCTGCTCACTGTGCTGCAGTGGGGACTACTCCTCTACATGGGACACCATGTCCAGCAGAAGGAAGAAACAAGTCCTGCTACAATTAGGGTACATCACCTTCTAAGCTTCCCAAACGCTTCCCAAAGGCTCAGAGCAGCCACCATTTCCCAGCACAACCACTCCAGCAAATCCTCAGAGGAAGCAGCACGGGATAGCAGTGACGTGAAGCAATAATGGAGAGACATGAATACTGGAGATGTTGACAGCTGGAAATGTCATCCCAGCTGGTTCCAAGGAGTCCCACAGAAGACCTGACTGGTTTGGACTCCTGATGGAGAAACTTTACTACCAGCGGGAAGAGCAAGAATCCTCCCCATTTAACACACTGACAGCACAAGAGATGAGCAGGGAACTTCTTTCTCCATCAGGGCTAGGACAATTTCTCTGGGTTATTAAAGGCTCCAGGAGACAGGACACTCCTGTGTCACCTGCAGGTGAAACTGACGCAGCCAATGCTAGCTTGACAGAGGGGACAAGCTTATTCTCTTCTTCCTGTCATCCCAACTGTGCCAAAGTCCTGGCTTGAGACTCAACTGGGGAGTAGATTCCTGCATCACATCCAACCTTTAAAGATGGAACTGGGACTAGATAAGTTACAATGGAAAGTATTTCCCATCTGACTGCAGTGGAGAAGGAAAGGTCAGGAGACTCAAAAGCAGGCTCAGGGGAAAAACATCAAGGCTGCTGCTTTAACCACACTCTATTCTGTCGACTTCTTCACTTGCCTTTGAAGGAGAGAATAAGAAAAGCCCTTGCACTTCCAAGCTAACACTTCTGCACCCATTATATTTATATTATAAATAGACACATCTGAGATTTCATAAATATATGGAGCAGAAGATACGTTGCCTTGAATGTACCCTCTGTCCACAGACCCTGTAACAAGCATCCTCGGATCCAGGCAAGAGCACATGGATGTGCTTGGGCTTTGTGCTGGTCGTTTAAAGTCATCAAGTCATCCCATAGAGAGGACAGAGAAGAGCCAAAGCATTCACACTGCATTTTAAACAAACCAGACCTGGGAACTGCTGCACTTCTGCCAAGAAGAGCGGGTTGTGAGTGAGCATCTGACTTCTGCTGGTCTGCTCCAGGTGACCGAGCCCTTTGCCTTGCTGCCTCTGCACAAAAGTGGTCAGCACTGCCCACTTCCCAGTCACTGCCACACTGCTGGATGGAGACTCCATCCTGGATTTCATCTGATCTAATTACAGCGTGTGATCAGAGGCTGAAGATGCAGCAGGAAGAAGGAGGTGAGGAGGAAATCTTGCTCTCACATTAGCCAGCTAGACAAAAAACATTACAAACCCAAACCTTCCCTCTTCCCTCCCTCCAACCACGAGTACTGTCACAGATCTTCATCGAGCTCAAGGCAAACAGCTTCTGTGACAGTACGTGGGGCTGCTGGCTCACTTCTGATAACATTGGCAGTGCCTAATTAGAGAAAGACAGCAAAGGTGAAGGCAAGGCAGCTGGGAACATCCAGCAGACACTAATTCTATGATCCTAAGGTGATGTCCAAACTCACCCTTCCTTCCCAGCTGGGCAGGAACTGGCTGAGCCAGCAGTGGGGTGGGAGGCTCCCATAAGCAGATACCAGGAATCAGTGGGAACTCCCCAGTAAGTTTCTCCATCCAAGTGAATGGAGGCACCGTGCAGTGCCAGGAGAAAACACTGCTGCATGAGGACCATGCACTTAAGAACAGTCCTTTAAGATCTACAAATGTTCTTGGAGCAAGAAGCTAAATTTGAAGTCACACAGCAGTTCAGTTCACTCAATGTCTTCCACACCTTAGCCTAAATTTGTGCACTGTTACTCTTCCCAGCAGCTTCTGCATTCTCCCCCAACACAGCCACATCTCTAGATGTCTCTAGAAACCCACCAGCATCAGGTTCAGCATTTCCACAGAGAATGTCATCTGCTATTTAACATAAAAAAGACCATGTCGTGGGTGCACCTAGAAACAACCATGGCATCTCCCATGCCATGATGGATTCCCAGAGTTGTACTGTCCACAGAAGGCCAGGTAAAACTGCCAGCACACAGTGACCCCAAAACACCAGTGAACGTGCCCTTGCATTGTGGGCACGTCCCTGCCAAGCTCCAGAAAGAACCAACCAAGCAGTAAAAGGGCACGTTGGGTACTGGAGGGGGCACCAAAACAGCAAAGGACACCACGGGGTGCCTGGGGAATACCCAAAGGAGAGGGAAGATCAAAGGCAGTGCTGTGGAGGAAGCAACAGCCCTTCAATGGTGCTCTCAGGACCGGGGCCTCCCTGAGACCCCTTTCTCTCACACCAGAGCCTCCAGTTCAAGGCTCCCTGGAAGGCAGTGGTTCCATGATGGAGCTCTGAGCCGGGGCAGATCCAGAGGGGCAGCACAGAGGCACCCCTTGGGGGTCGACCCCCAGCCCTGCTCTCCTCTTGGAAGCTGGGAGGAAAGCTGAGCTGGGGGCGGAAGGAGCCAGCGGGCCTGGGAGTGACACCTCGCAGATTAGAGAGGTATGTGGCCTGGAACCTAAACACAGGATGTGAAGCACAGAGGAAGGGCTGGGGGAGGGAGTGCGCCAAGTTCGGCACAGTTAACCCCTTTGTGCGCTAGAGCTGCCCGCCCAGCCTTTGCCCCACGTCCCAGCAACAAACAGGAGCACGGCTGGCTTGAGCAGAGACCACAGGGTGCAGGAATAACTCCTTCAAGCCCTACCCAAGGGGACTGATGCACCTCCCACAGTGGGCAGCTGCGTAATCCGCTGCTCCGGCAGGGCCAGCACAGTGCTGGCCTTCCCAGCAAGAGATGCTGCCTCTCAGCCAGTTCCCGCAGAAGGCCAGATGTGGCAGTTCCTGTCCTGCTTCCCCAAGCTCAGGGCTAGCTCGAGCAGGAAGGAGATAGGGGACAGCCAAAATTGCCCAGTTCTCTGGATCAGGGTTTGCCAGGAAAGCCTGCAGAGCCCATGGAGAACCAGCAAGCCCCAGGGGAGGCTGTGCCTCACTGGTCTGGTGCAGTGTGTGGACAGGACTCACAGCCAGCAGAGATGGGCAGGAGGCATTCAACCTGCTCTGGTGCTCCTGAAACATGGGATGGGGGTTTAAACTGGGTCTCCAGCAGCTGGGAAAACAGCAGTGTGGGAATCAGAAGGATGAGTGTGTCACAGTATTGGTCCTAACCTGGAGACCTGAGACTTGTACTATGGAAAGACAAGAAATGGCAAAAGCCACGCCTGAAAGAAGGGCCGTTTTGGGACAGGTCTGGGGGCAAACACTGTGCAGGCAGGAGCCTTCTTCTGGCCAGCTGCACCTTCTTCTGAGCCATGCAGCAAGGAGCACAGCTGGCTGTGACAGGCCCCTGCACCAACAGGCACGAGGTGCAGGCAGCAAAGAGCTGATCCACAGCAAAGCAGACAGGAGGACCTGTGTGGCCACTGGGCAAGCACGAACCAGCCTCTCCCTGCCCAGCCACGGCGCTCACCTCTGCCTTGTACATGCGGATGAGGCCCTGGTTGACCTTAGACCAGGAGGGTACAGCACTGATGTTCCAGAGCTGGTTGGAATGCTCAGCGAAGGGGCCTGTCTTCATCTGAAAGAGAACCGAGAGCAGGGCTGAGGAGCGGGGCCATGCAGGAGCTGTGCACCAGCAGTGACTCACACTCACCAAGCTAACATTCCCACCAGCCCTGTGAGCCACACACCAGCCACCCCACCGTGCTGTCCTTCCCTCCCTCCCGCTGCAGCCACAGCGCATGAAGCCATGGTGCTCCATCTCCCCACCTCCCTGACGAAATTAAGCCTTTTCCTGCTGCACTTCTCTAATCAAACCTTCCTATGCACACCTCCTTGTTAATGGCTGCATTATAAAACCCCATGTAAGTCCTATTCTCTCTCCAAGTAGAGCTTGGCTTAACGCTGTTCCTATTCTACCCAGAAACCTCTCCGTTCAGCACTGCTGGGCTTTCCAAGAAAATGACTCACTCCCCATTCAGATAATCAACAAGCAGCACAGACAACCACTGCTGCCTTGCCCTCATGCAGAGGGCAGTGCAGGTCAGCAGCAGCCCCGTGCCCACACCTGGGAGAGGAGGGGACCCACTGAAGCCCGCTCCAAACAGGCTCCAGAGCTGCAGCTTGCTTGCTTGCAGCACACACCTCCGGGTGTTTTTTTGTTTAAGCACTCTGGTGTTCCTCCTCCCAGGAAGAGGGGTGTGGAGGAGGGAGGGCAAGGGGGAAGCTGCAATCAGGGATGGCTGCATACAGATTCCCTTGGTAGCTCTCTCTCCTCTTCTCCACGAACAAAAACAGACCCTGAGGGAGAGGAAGAAATATAACGCAGCCTCTCTGAGTGAGCAAAGTTCCCATGACATCAGAAACCACAAGGCCGAAGCTCACGCTAGAAAGGAGCATGGGGAGAGAGGAATCTCTTGGACTCTTGCTCTCGGCTCCAACAACCAGCTCCTTCCCTCCACGCACACACAGGCCTGGCACGAGGGTGGGAAAACAGCCTCCAAACACAGTGCTCTAAAAGGAAGCAAGGCTGCTCGCTTCGCTTTGGGAAACTGCTGCTGCCCTTCTACAAGGTCTGTGTGGCATCAGCTGGCAGTATAAAAAGAGAGGAGGAAAAAAAAACATTACCTGGAGGACAACATGCTTCAAACAGGCTGACCTCAGGCTGCAGCTGTTTTGCACAGACCTGTCCCCATTTCCCTCTATGGCTCTCAGGAGCAGGGGAATGAGTGATGAGCCACTGAGCCATCCCCGCTCCCCTCCGCCGTGCATGTTTCCCTTGCAGATACAAGATGAAACGTGCAGATAGACAAAGCACAACATCACTTGACAGAGCCGGCGTGCCATCAGGCAGGAGGATTTGGCACTGGCAGGCACCATGCTGCAGGCTGCACATGGCAGGGGAGCGGGGAGCACGCGCGTGGCTGAGCCCTGTGTGCTGGGCAGCTCGGTGGGCACAGAGCTTCCCCTGGTGAGGTTGATTTGCTGACATGCGTTTCGATGCCAAACCTTCCTCCAGCATTGCCATCCTTCATATGGGCACAGCTTGCAGCAGCCCTCACACGCGTGCTTTGCTTTCCTCCCCATTCTTGAGCTGCAGCAGACTATCAGGCCAGCTCAGCCAGCCGGCCCCCATGCTCCAGCCCTGCTGTGACCGCGGCCCATTGGACCCTGCGTGCCCAGCAAGGGGAGGCATGGCTATTGTTTCAAACTGGGGCGGAGGGGAGAAAGGGGATGAGGGAGAAAATGAGCTCATTCCACCCACAAAGGGAGAAGAGGGAGAGAAACGGAGCGAGCTGGGGGGAGCGAGAGCGGCAGCGAGCGCGCTGCAGTCCCGCAGTGACCCCAGGGGAACGGAGTGAGTCAGAGCAGCCATATTGAGCAGGAAATTACTCACAGACGCTGCGTTCCTGCCTCTCAGTTCCCAAGAGAATCAGCCTTTTGTAAATGGTTCCTCTGTCAGTAACTGGGGGAGGGGGACGGCTGAAGCTGTGCTTTCCTGTCAGCTCCTTCCCTTCCAGCCGAAACCCGAGCCCTCCCTTCCCAAACCTCCAAATTTAGAAGCCAGATTGAAGATGAAATTCTTGCTGCCTGCCCTGGGCTCTTAAAGCAACACGGCCCCGGCCGCCTCGTGCCTCCGCACATCTCCTGCATGAAGGTGCCCAGGGGAGGCGACGCTTCCAGCAGCCTTTGGTTTCAGCAGGGTCACGAGCTGGCAGCCTCTGCTCTGGGTTTTGTCCCATGCTGTGCAAGGACAGCATCCGTGTGGTTTCTGCAATCCCCAGAACCCTTCCTCGCATTCAGAGCACAGACACAGGCAGGACCCCACCACGGCTGCAGCGCTGGTGGCTCCATTACATGCTGGGATGGTCCCAAACCAGCCTCACACCCTCGGGCATCTCCCTGCAGCCTGCCTCATCAGAACAAGGCGACAGCAGGGGATAGTTCAAGCTCCAGCCACCTCCATAAGCCTCCCGTTCAAGGACCAAGCATTAAAAACACCCCTCAAGTTAGCCAACAACAGGCCAGCTCGCATAAGGCTTGCTGCCACATCCACGTGCAGCGGGGTGGCACTGCAGGGTGGAGGTTTCAGCAGGTTCAAACTGGACATCGTCCCCCTGTTACTTTAAGAGTCTGAGGTTTAAATATACACGTGGCAAACACCACCACGGCGTACATTCACATCCCTGAAACGTCACCCAGAGGCTGAGAAAAAATATCTGCTCAAGAGAATATTCTCTCGGTTGAAAGAAAACAACGTAGCCTGGTCACAGCCTGCTGAAACAAAACCTGTTCTAGGGTTGGTAGAGCCTACCAGACCCACCATGGGAACTGCTGCAGTGTTTGCTATTTGCTGCACACCTTTACGGGAGAGCTGTTTGCAGCTGAATAGCTCAGGAGGAAATAATGTCATTCATTTATTAAAATCACGAATCCCTTGTACCTTTTTCCCCCTGCTATTTTTGTTTTGTTGTTGATTTTGGAGAGAAAGCAGCACTCAGGGCTGCCCCAGCCCCCCCTAGCGGCAGGAACAAACTTTCTGGGCATCTGAAGGAGAAAAATCCCATTTTAAAAAGCAAAATCTTTACAAAAAAAAAATAATAATAAAGGCACAGTGCTTGCATGAATATGGATTGCAAATATTACATGTCTGATAATCCAGGTCGTGGCAATCCCAGCGGCTCACACCGGAGAGGAGGCTTCCCTGCCACCAGGTGGCACTGAGGAACTCAACAGAAAAACTCCATGATTCTGAGTAAGTGTGCAAAAGAGAAGTGAAATCGCTTATTAAAAACGCCTACCAGAAAGGCACCTTCCTGCAGGCAAAGTGGAGTGACCTGAAGCAGTATGGTGCTGTGTATTTTAAACTGTACGTGTCATCTGTGTACTGCAGAACGCTCTGCACGTGTGAAGAACTGCATGCCTCTACATTTTTACCAGGCCATGCTCTGCCTGGATAGTACAGATGAAGAAAACAAAATGCATCTTTGCTCCCACTTACCATGAGGATGAAGCAGGAACGGATTTCCTGCCCTCAGATCAGTCTCTTCACCATCCACAGCACGATTTAACTCTGCACTGAAGGTTAAATCCTGCGAGGCGCTGAGCACCGACAAACCCTGCTGGATTCAGCACGGCTTGATGCTGCACCTCCTGGGGTTTGGGCCAAAGGCTCCTATGAAAACGTCCTACATGAAAGGCTGAGTTCACGCTCCGTAACCTCCCTTCTCATCTAATTACTAAATGAGAGAAGCAAGGAGGGGGAAAAGCGAACAGAACAAAGGGGCAGAACCGCACTCTGTCCTTCAAAATTAATCCCATCAACTCCTCCTTGCCGTAGACAGGAAATCCCCCGCCACAGAGCATGTGGTTCTCACTATCCCTGCCCAGACCATGCAGCAAGGTGGACAGTAAAAGCACGGCCAGCTGAGGGAAACCATACACTGCTTCATTTAGAAACACTGCCGGCAGTTGGCAACACACTGAGTATCAGCAGCCCAAGGGCCCTAGAGAACTTGAGCAGAAACATGCTGCTGATAGTGGTCCTGATAACAGCTGGGCTAACCTCAGCATTGTCTCTCCTCCGGATTGTTCAAGCATTTAATGGAGAATCTGCTCTGATCTGGAGGAGACCAAACTGCACAGAGCTATGGGAGTCTGCCCTAAGCAAGGGGAGGCCCAGGCAGCGCCCAAGGACTGGAGGGAAGGGAGGTTATCTTGGCAAGCCCAGCTGTTCTGCAGCTCCCACTTCATCTTTCTAGCACACTTGCTAGCACCAGTCTTCTCCATCCAAGTTCCCACTGGCTGATCCAAGGCTATTTGTTTGCTCTTACTACAGCTCCCTTCAACAGCAACCCACAGCCCATCTCCCCTAATCACACTTTCTCCTCAATATTCCCATTTCAACTCATTCAAAGAAAGCACCCCAGACGCAACAGTGGTTCTTCTGCACAGCTCCATCACAGCAAACAAAGGAGGAAGAGAAAACCAGAGCCAGAGCTAACTACCTAGTATGAGAAGAACTTCCCTGTGGGAAAAACCTCACCTCTGTAATGAAGAGGATGCACTCCAGGAACATGAAGTCCTTATGGTTTTCATTTACCACCTTCTCATCAACAAAGTGTCGAGGCTCCAGATTTGGATGGTCTGAAAAAGAGTAAAAGACAACAGAAAGTAACCTGCATAACATCCCCTTCTGAGACCAAATTCAGTCAGGCTTTGTCCCATCCCTCTGTCACAAGAGGGCTCTCCCACAAGAACTTTTCAGAACTCAGCACAGAGCTGCTGCCTTCCACCTCATCTCCAACACCTTAGCAGTGAAACTGGTAAACTCCCCAGGGCAGAAAACGTGTACTCCAGTGCCAGAAACAGGACTCTCCTCTCAAAAAGCTTATAGTCATTGCAACAAAGACGGATGTACTGTACATGGAAGCTTTCCACCTCCTGGACTGAGCAACTAGCTTTATTTGGAAACCTGAGAAAAAAATCCAAGCCCCAAGCAAACGCTGCTGCTGTATTACACACAAATCTGACACATTTGAATTTAAAAGTCAGTCTCAAGCCCCATTATCTTTGCAACCTAGACAGACAGGGCAGAGGGCAGGCTGGGACATGAGCAGATTTTTATTAGTACCTATCAGCTGGGAACTGCCCCATATGAAAGGTAGAAACTGGAAGTCATCCAAGCCCCAGACGCCCTGGCTGCCAGCAGGTTCCATCCTGTAGGTCTTCTGAAGCTTTCGCATCACTTCTAGGTACCTGAGACAAAAGGGAGGGAAGAGTTCAGACAAGGCTGTCTTCTGGGCTCCAGACACAAAATCCAGCTCTCTCCCTTCACACGGGAGATCCAAACAGACCATCCACTCTTGGAGGGCCCCACGTCACTTCTGAGCCCAAGAGAAAAGCATGGATCAGGTTTAACAGCTCAATAAGCACCAAAAGCTGGTCCTGGGACAGAGCAAATGGCCCAAGTTAACAGAAGGAAAACAATGAGCTCCCAGAGCAAGGCTCACTTTGATTAAGTTGCAATCAATGCACATTCAGCACCACCTCTCTTCAAACAAGTTTTCCAAACCTTTGTAACTGGGTGGAAAATTAAAGCTGGAAATGCTATTGAAGGAGACTGTTTTCATGCCAGTGATGCAACCTGCATTAGATCTCTGGACTCCACATGCCCAGTCCAGTGGTTTTATCACCACCAACTCCACCTCCTGGGCTGGAAACACATCTTGAGGAGCAGTGGAGGCCTGCCAGCTTCACAGATTAATTTTTTTAATGCCTGAAGAGATGTAACATCTGACCAGATATTCCTGTCTATCACAGATCACAGAACTTCATCCAAACACCCTTGCAAAACCCTTGCAATATCAATAACATTCCAGAAAGGCACACAGCCTCTAATAGAGGATGTGCTATACTCTATTAAAAAGCACATCTGCTTCCTAAATTTGTCTTCATTTTTCTCACTTTGCCCTTCTTGTGCAGGCCAGCAAGCCCTTCAGCACTCATGTTCTTTAGCTAGGCATAAAAGGCCCTTGTTTTATGCAGCTCATATCACAGGCAGAGGATCTCTTTATAGTTTCTCACTTCCAGATGGGTGTGGATGAGTGGAAGGAAGAGGCCACAATCAGCCCAACCTACAGGAGGAGCAGGATGCATAGAACAGGTGGTAGTGTCTCTCACATCTCAGACAGCTGGAAGGGGCCGTGTCTGGGATCTGCCCTCAAGTGGCCCAATGTTTCCAGTCCTTCTCCTGGTATCTCACCTGTTAAATACTTTAAAGACAATGGCCATCTGGTCATCCACTCTGAGAACACCAATTTTGCAGAGGCAGCAGAGAAAGGCTGCAAACGCAGCTTCATGTCCTAGAGTAAAAAGAGATGAGATGTGACATGGGTGTTTCTGGTCCTGAAGACAACCTTATGGTGAATACAACAGCTCTTCAAAAATCAAAGCAGTCACATTCCCACAGAAAAAGCCCCGGCCAGCTGTCTCTAAGGTGCTGCATTATGCTATTATGACAAGAGCTGACAATATTTCATCCCCACACAGCACCCACCCAAAGTATGCCTTCCAGATATTCATAAGGTGGTGATTAACTTTGAGAGAAAAGTTCTTGAGGAAATACAGCTCCAAGTGGGGGTGCTGGGAGCAAGGCAGGGCCTTCCCAGGAGCCCAGCACAGCAGGGGATGTGGAGCACTGCAGAGCTGTCTGCTCAGAGGCTATGAGAGAACCTCACATCTGCAAGTAACCAGGTTTCCTCCCACTTAAAAATATCTGTGTCAGAAGGATGCGGATCCCATGATGCTGGCAGGAGCAGACCGTCCCAGAAGGTATGGGATCTCTGGCTGACCCTCTGCAGCTTGGTCCTCCAGCTAACAGCAGGGAAAAGAAACAACCAGCAAAATCAGAGCAATGTCTTTTTGTGGAAGGGACCACAGAACAAGGAAAAGTACAAGATCAACAGCTCCACATGGTAAAGAAGTGCAGCTCCCAGTGTAGGAACAAAATACATCCATGTTCCAGTCACTCTCAGCTAGAACATGGGACACTTGCTTGGGACACACAGGAGGGGAGCAAAGGCTGAAATTCCTTCCCTGAGCTGACAAAACCCATGCCTGTGGGTCCCTTTCCAAAGACAACATCTCCCCCTGGTGCCGGTGAGCCGCAGCTTTCCTAGCAAGCACTGCTCAACTTCCAGCACTTCAGCCTTTTACCCAAGTCCTCCTCCTCTTCCCATCCCTGCCCAACTCTGAAGTCATGTTTCCTTGTACCCACAGCGTCCTACCCTTCTCCCATTTGGTTAGCACACCCGTCTCAGCACACCTGTCCTCCAGAGGAGCAAAGCATGCAGTAACCACATGGTTTCAAACCAAAGATTCTGCATTTAGCTCTAACTGAAGCCAGCATGGTTACTCCAGCCTGCAATTCAGTATCTTCTCAGGTACAAAATGCTTCAATGTTTAGATTTTAAAGTCCTTCTCTAAGCAGAAGAGTCACCTCCAAGAAGCACCACACACCGAGACACTTCCTGCTGTCTACGACCTTGCTTCCCAGTCTACTTCCAATTTAAGCAGTTACATTTTATTCCTCTAAGTTGCCTGTTGTGGATCAGCTGAGCAATATTGCCATATGCAATAAAGCTACTCCTACAGTTCATCCCAGAAAGTCCTGCACCGCTCGATTCATGTTTCCCTGGATGAGACGCATGAAGGGTGTCACAACCCACAATGAACGTTGGGGTGAGGAAGAAAGTGTTTGTACCAAACTGACAGAGAGAAAAGTCACTTAACCGTATTTAAATACACCCAGCACCAGCCTCCAAAGGGTCACTACCCAAAGGAGACCAGCCTCAGCCACTGAGCATGCTCAGGTACCTGTGCCATAGTCAATGCGGGTGGAGTTCCCCACGGACTCTTTCAGGTACACGGCCACTTCTGGTGCAGCGCCAGCCAAATGCTTGGGGATCACTGTTGCCACCAAATTTTCTGCTTCCTGGAAGACACAAAAGACTCCCCCAAGTGAGTGTACATCTGTCACAGTCCCCAAGGGCAAGAAAACGCTCACACATTGATGCAGAAGGGGGAGCTACAATGGTGCACTCTTACGTATGTAAGAGCCAACATGACAGAGGAGAGAATTTGCCTTAGAAGTAGAGAAATGGAATAATTCTGGGAGAGCTCATCCTAACACTTATCAAGGCCACATGTATCCTGCAGAGGGAAAAAAAAGATACATCAGCTCAGTTACCCACAGGACCAAAGCATTAACAGAGGAGCAGACCACCTGCAAAAGCACATTCCTGCTTGGACTCTGTGCCACCTCCGGAGCTTGGTGCAGGCGTGTACTCTGAGCTGAAGAATGTCAAGCAGTTTCACAACCTTCCTCTGATCTTCTCTATCATCTGTTTGCTAATAGTTACAAAGCAAAGGTCTTCCTTGGGCTTGAAGGACCCTAAAGGCTGATTCAGGACTTGGAAACCCATCAAAGAGCATTTACATGGACCATATGGTTTCATAAGAGGTGAAGACAGTGACAAATCAGGAATAAGTTATATATATATATATATATATAAAGAGATGGATCCTTCATAGGTTATCTGCACAAATCCTTTGTAGACTGCTCACCTGCCACACAATGATAGAGTGATTCTGTTATCCCTGCTGAACATGCTGCCCTTCTGTAGGAGCTGCATTTAACACTGTGCATGAAAGACACGCTCACCTGGTCTAGTTTGGCGTACCAAGTCCTGAAGGCTTTGTTCCCAAAGCGAGAAGGTTGATCCACTGGTGGGGTTTCATCGATCCATCTGTCAAGGGTGTTCAGAAGAGCCACCAGCTTTTCAATTGGCTACAGAGAGAAGGAAAATGAGGGGTCGTGGTGACATGAAACAGAGCGATCCCTCAGGCCTCTGCCCTGGCTTGGAATTGTTGAAGCCCACAATGCCCTTCCCAAGGGTGGTAAGCAGGAATGGGATGTGCCAACTCTCCCCAGAATGCAGAAGGGCCAGGCAATCCTCCCTCCCTCAGATCAGCCCAGTACAAAGCCCAGCCTGAGGCAGTCTCTCCAGTCGCCCACACAGCCTTTCATCAGCTGCAACAGTACTATGCTCTAAAACCTCAGGAAGAAGAGCTAAAGCAAGCTCCCAGCTGTAGGACATGCAGGACTGAGTAGCAGGGAAGTGCCACAGGACTGAGGGATCTCCAACAAAACTCAGTCTCTGCATCTCCAGAGTCCTGCATGCCCCACACAGCACGTACAATACAGTCACACCAGCGGCTGGCTGTGTGATCTCGTAGGTAAACTTCCCTTCTCAAGGCCTCTAATCCTGTCCTGAAGCACCTTGGGAGCCAGGATTTGCAGAGAGGGTGTTTGCATTTGTACCCAGTGCAGCAGGACCAATCTCAGTTCAGCATTCTTAGAGTAACCAAGTTGCTTCAAACTTGCACCAGCCAGACTGCTAAGGCAGCTCCAACCCCACGATACCAGCGCACGCTACACCTTGCAAAAATGCATAGGCAGAATGCAGCCCATCCCAAGGATGAGACAGCCTGGCTTGCCCACCAGCAGTCTCATCAGAGCATGGATGAGAAGCTCTGGGTTCTAAGAAAAATGTCTCAGTACAAGAACAATGCTGATGGGAAGACAAAGACAACAGCAAGGGAAGAGAGCTGATTTCTTGCATCCAGTGCCGGAAGGAAAAAGTGAGGAATGTGTGCAGGACTTAGGAGAGAGTGACCGGAGAAGGCACACCAGCAGCCACAAAGGAAAAGAAGCGAGATCCAGAGAGCCACAGGCAACACAGTATGGTGTCTGAAGCACTGTAGGACACGGTTTAAGAAGCTTCAAGCAGTTTTATTAGGAGGCTCTGCTGACAACCCACGGAGCCTGCCAGAGGGTCTGGGATTCTCCTTGCCCAAATACAAGCAGCCAGAGAGCCATCAGATGCCACAGCAGCTGGCCAGGCCCTGGGCAATGTAGGCTCCTCTGTCTCGAGAGGAGATTCCTCCTTCAAGGGGACAAAGAGGACAGCAGAAGCGGCGGCTGGTTTGACTTTGCTGGAGGCATCGACCGTGTGAAGCCGGCTGGTCTCCTGGGCTGTGGTTCAATTCTTCCTGCTGCCTGCCGGGAGGACGAAGAAAGAGCCGAGACCAGCAAGTTTCCAGCCCTTGAAGTGCCACTGAGGGGGTGGGGAGGAGAGACAGGCACGGCCAAGCTGGACAGCAATCCCCGGCCCCTCTGATCCCAGGAGGAACAGCCTCACAGCAGCACAGTCTCCCTCCGGCAGCACTCCTTGGAGCTGAGGACGTGGTGGGATCAGAGAGTGGGGACAGGGATCAGGAAGGACAAGGATCCACTCATTCCACAGGACTTCAGCACCTGGCTGATGAGCAAGGCCAGGGGCAACACCTCACCTGAGCACACCAGGAACGCAGAGGACCAAAGCACAGGTGTGCCGAGGCACAGAGCTGCCCTGAGGAGGCTGCACACTTGTGCCAAGGATTTGCACAGACCAAAGCAGCACAGCCCTCTTTGCTACAGCCCTACGCTGCCCAAAATGCAAGCTGCAAGCAACTCAGCACCTCCCCACTACAATGGGTCAGGTTTGGACTCAGCTCCGTCCCTTCCTGGCTATTGCATTCCCCTCCAATTAAGCAACAGCATCCTCAGCACTGGGTTGCATTAAATAATTAAATCGTGCTGGTGATTTATCCGCCGGCACCAGCAGCTCATTACGAGCAGCTCCCGTATTTCAAACCCCTCTCAGCGAGCGCTCGGAGCTGCCTGGATAAATGGCTGCTGAGGACGGGTTCCTTCCCCCTCCCCAGATCTGCCCGCAGGCCTCGGGGAGCACAGAGTCCAACCTCCCATTCCCCACTCACTTGCTTTAAAAGGATTAAAAGGCGCAGCCCCACCGCACGGGGGTGAGCAGGACCCAGCTGCCGGCTCAGCCGTGCCAATAAATAATTAAAGAGATGCGGCTCGGTTTGGGCTCACGGCCCTTTGAAAAGGGGTTATTAAAAGCAGCAGCTCCCATTGTCCTGCAGAAGAAACTTGTGCAGCCGGGGCTGACCCCAGCAGGGGGAGGGAGGGGAGCAGCGGGGCTTACGGGAACACAACCATCAGCACCACTGCAGCCCTGTTTTGCCTGGCTGGGTTTTTAAGCTCTATTTTTGCTTTACCTTTTCAGTGATCAAAGCAAGGACAGCCACCGCACCCCCCCCTTGCTCTCTTTGCTCTTCCTGTTGTGCTGATTTCGCATCGCCTTGACCCTGAGTCTGCCGCCGGTCCCAAAGGAGAGCTGCAGAGCCTCGTGCAGAACA
Source organism: Pavo muticus (assembly GCA_016647715.1). Lineage (NCBI taxonomy): Eukaryota > Metazoa > Chordata > Aves > Galliformes > Phasianidae > Pavo > Pavo muticus. The sequence continues at coordinate 5,067,140 of JACDJE010000064.1, forward strand.
GAGACCTGTCAGCATCACTCTGAGCAGGGGCAGGAGGAGGTGCTGCGGAGGCATCAGAGCAGCCAGGGCCACCCGCAGGGAGCAAGCCTGATCCTGGGGGCTACTCAAGCCCTACCAGAGTGGGGAGCTGCTGAAACTGGGGCATTTGCTGCTTCCCTTCATAGAGCAGAGCAAGGCATGAGGCCAGCCAGCTTCCCCCAGTACTGCTGGGCAGCGGGCTGCTTAAAGGGAAGGTCTGCCCCTCGCACAGCCAGCATTAACCTCTCCCTTGCTGCACTGCTGCTCTGAGCAAAGTCAGCTCTGAAAGCCCACCGCAGGCTGCAGCCCAGCACCCGCTGCACAGATCCCTGCGTGAGAATTACTCCCTGCAGGGGAAGGCAGGTCACAGCCTGCTGATGTCACACAGCCCCTGCCAGACACAATGCCACAGTCCTACCCAGCCACCCAGCTACTGCTACTCGTCAGATGTCTCCAGCAGAACCCCAGACTTCCAGCAGGAGAGGAGCAAACTCAGCCAACCTCAGAAGGTGCTCAGCCCCCAAAGGACCAGGCTCTCACTCCAGCAGACAGTTTGCTACCGACACACACTGCTACAGAACCTATTAAGCTGTCTCTTCCAAAGCAGGACAGACCATGCTTGCAAAGCAATACGGCGAGTGGCAGAGAGGATATGCATTCAGCAGAAAGGATTCCAGGAGGTCATTGCCAAAGGAAGGCGTCTCCAGCATTTGATCAGGGAGGAAGATGGGACAGCACAAAAGCACATCAGCAGCAGGTACGGGCAAAAGAGAAGAAAGCAGAGCAGAGATGCAAGCAGAGGCCACAAGGGGCTGAGCCTTTAAAAGCAAAGATAAGCAGTTTGATCTACAAACAAACCTGCATGAACAGGCAACCTCATCAACAAGGCGACCCAGGGGATGCTCCACCTGTGCCTCCAGTCACGGGTTATTGCTCTCCCCCACGCGAGGGGAATGGGACATGTTCCCTGCCACATCCCCAGCAGCCGGGATCACATCTCTTGTTTATTGCCTGTACTGGGGCTGTGGGTGGATCAATTCACTCCAAGAGGGACCCGCTGCACAGACACAGCCCGACAGCCTCTCCGAGGGGCTGGAAGAAGAGGGATTGTTTTGTTCCTTCCTTTTGTTCATTTTTAATGCTTTGTTTCCCTAGAACTGCACTATGAATGAGCAAGATTATGACAAAGGCAAAACTCAAAGGTGAAATACAAACAGTGGAAAGCAAGAGTGGCATTTGACGGCACATTCTACCGAATTAAAGCAACAAAGGGTGGACACAAAGCCTGTTAGAGAGGCATTCATTATCCCTGATCCCCCCCACGAAGTACAAGCAAAGTTTCTCATTCATACATCGGCTCCTTGAAGGGAAGGCTGGACTTTACATGCCTGTTCCAGACATAAATGGCTAGGTTAAAGATCGTTGTAGGCTGCCTTCCCACACAAGAATGAATCTGTAAACACAAAGGCCCAGTCTGCTTTCCATTCCACCTAGATCCTCTCCGGCCAGACCGTTCCCAGCTGTCTTGCACAGCTGTGATAAGCTTAAACAGTAAAGAGATACCAAAGAATCTCCTCGTTCCAACACAGAACAAGGGAGGAGAATTCAGCATGTAACATGGAAGCACAGCCAGTGGCCAGCACATGCTCTGCAGATCACTGCAGCACCCACAGAGACCTCAGAACAGCCTTACACATGGCTGGGGGAAGGCAACAGCAGCAGGGAGGATGCCTTCCCTCCCCTCTGGCATCCCTGCTGGCTCCAAAACGCTATGCCATGCCCCTGATAAGGTGAATGGACATTAGAACTGGCCCAGCACTACTTAGATGAGGTCACACAGAGAGGCAGTGGGAGAAGCAGGAGCAGTACAGACTTCTCTGCCTTTTGGCTGCAACCAGGAGGGAGTATCACAGCTACAAAACAACCCTGGTTGAAGCCAGACTGTAAAATCAGGGCCAAAACACACCCTTTCTGCAGCTTCCTTTCCATCACCAGTTTCTGTCCACCTGTAGCTTGCTCCATTTCCTACCAGCAAGCATACAGAGCCTGTGCACCAGGAGGGAGCACCACAGGCTGACATTTACATCCCCAAACACAGCCCAACTATATTTATTCTCCCAGATAAGCTGTCAGCTCATCCCTTGTAGAGACCAAAATAAAAAAAGAGATCAAAAGCAGCAAAAAAGGAGAAACAAGGAGAAACTCTCCTCCTACCTCTGAAACGTTGTATTCACAGGTCAGCTTCCTGCCTTTAACACCTTCGTTCAGGGTGAGGATGAAGCCCATGTAATCTGCGTATGCCTGCAAACACATCCACAAGAGCAAGGCGTCAGTGAGTACCCACAGCCTGTCTGAATAAGCACTGCAGCATGATTGTGCTCCTGCACACCAAGGGAACCTTTCCCAGAACACAGCACTGCTTTCTTGGAGACAGCCAGGGCACAGGGCTTGCTGTGAGGTGATTGCTATTTCTGGCAGACCCTGAAGGCAGATGGCGATTGCACCAACAACTCTGCATTGCTGAAAAAATTATGGAGGGAAGATTCTAAGAAAGCTCCCACCGCCCCTGAAGTCCTTCTCTCAGCTCCCTGCCTCTTATCAGGTCAAATTCACACTCCCTGGCTGTGTAGAATCTGTGTGTCCAGACATCCCGCTCTGCACTGCTTCTCCCAAACCTGTCATTATCTCCTGTTTTCTCCTTCTGTTCTCCTGTGCACACGCATGATGAGAAGTGGGAGACAGCCCAAACTCTTCACTGCTGTGCTCTTTATACAGGCTGCTTTTGAAGTATCATATGCAGAACAGCTCAGTAGCTCTAAGTCTGTGGAATGGTTAGACCAGCACACTGCCAACTCTTGCTCCTTGGGACCCTCTCATACAGAAATCCAGAGAGGAGCAAGTCTTCAGTCCCAGAAGATTTAATAAAAGGAACTGCAATCCCAAGTTTGCTAGAGAGCTGGCTACAGTTTAAGCTTCTGAAAAGACATTAAGCAAGAGTTTGTTCCTAAGCAGCAGAACCAACAGGAGAAACAAGTCCAGGCCATCACTGCTATCTCTTAAAGGCAGAGGGAGAGAATCTGCCTGTTCCACCAGCCCCACAGACACTGTAAACAAAAATTACCCAGGAAATTGAAGGCTTTGGCTCTAGAGCCCTATCCAGTACAGCATGGTGGGAAGGCACCAGGAACCAACCCACTCTGATGTAGTAAGAGGGCCAGACAGCCAGATCACATTCAAGCTGAGTTCAAACAGCGTTGGGTAAACCCGGTACCTCACAACATACAGGTTATGTGGGGTGAAATAGTTACCACTTGGCATGTCGGCAGGGAGCAGTAGTAAGTCTTACACACCTCCTGTCTTCCTCAACCTTTGGGTTCTCCCTGGCTCCTTTGTCTGAGCATTTGGCTGCCAGACTCCACACCTCACTGCCAAGTCATTTTCCAACAAACAGGCAGCAACTCCTGCTTTAACACACATCAATTAATTTCTCATGACTTGCCCAAACCTGCTTTACACCTAGCGGCAGTTACCAGTCCAGACCCAGCTGCCACTGTAACATAATAAGCACTTACCAGTTTTCCCTGAACCCACAGACATACCTGAGAGCGCTTCCACTTGCCCATGTCAGAAACCATGTTTATCTCCTTTCTGGGGATCATGAAGCTCTGCTGGAGGGGAGGAGCCATCTCCTCCGACTTGCCTGGGAGATGCAAGAAAGAGGTAAAATAGAGACAGTGGAGGAGAAGCAATCCTCTAACTTTGCTTTCTTAGAAAGCAACATTAATGTCCCAGGAGACTGAAAGCAAACAAATCTATCCCAGCCTGTGCCTTTATCTCACCAAGTCCTGCTCACCAAGCAGTATCCTCTCAATAACATTCCCTTGAGGACACTTGAGGGCTTCAGAAGGTTGCATTATGTTCACTGTCTCTACTGAAGATGAATTTCCCATTCAGAGAGAGAAGCCTGCAGGAGCCAGCAGTGATAGCATCCAGCTAGTTTCACTATTTCTAGGGTGAACAAGCCCCGGGTCATGCTGAAGCACTAAGCTTTCCTGCCAAACCACCTGTTTTCATGGTGCTACGTCTGAGCTGCGTTCCCCTAAGAAGGACAATTCCTGCAAAGACAACACAAGAGCGACTCAGTAGATGGCAGCGCAGAGCAGCGCTCCCCATTCCAGAAGCACTGAGGATGCTGGCACGCAGCACCTTAAAGATCGACGCTACAAAGATTATTTTGAGGCAGTTTGCAGTCATTTCTGTAAGCACAACTTTTACCATAGAATCACAGACTATCCCAGATGGATAGGACCCATAAGGATCACTGAGTCCAACTCCTGCCTCCACACGGGGCCACCCAACAGCACAAGGCAGCAGAGCAGACCACTGTTAAAGAAACCAAGGGCTAACACATGAATTCTATCAGGGTCGCTCTGTTCATCATTTGAACCCAGAAAACCTGCAGGCCTCTGCCTGCTCAGCACCAGGAGCAGCACTTCAGCGACCGCTCCGCACAGCACAGTGCTCCATGACACACACTGCCAAAGTGGAACTCCTTGAAGTGTTATTATAGGCTGCATTTCCAGAAAAATACCCAAGAGAAAAGGCAGCCCTACCCCTGTGGTGTGCAGAGCAGGGAAAAGGGAACCCAAAGTCCTGGGAAACACGGAGAATCTGCTATGGATGTATCACAAAAGTTTGGGAAATCATTGGGGACAGAACTTCTCCATGCTCTGAATTCTCTGTCAGAGGACTGATGTCACCTCTTCACCTGCTGAAGGTGTCACGGCGCAGGCTCCCCTCTGCCCGTGAGTTTTGGTTAAAAGAATCAGATGTGAGGACCCACATACGAGGGCTGAAGGGGAAGCCGTGCGCCTGTCCTCCGAAAACCCAGCCGACAACTCAGGACCACCACTTCGGAGCCCCTTTTCAGAGCAGCGTCTGACACGAGTACGGCGGATCCCCCATGGCCGAGGAGCCCCGGCACGCACCGCTCGGCCCCCCCGGAGCTGCAGGCCCCAGGCGCGGCTCGGTCCGCCCCGCTCCCCTCAGACACCGCTCCCCGCCACGCGCTGCGGATACCCAGAGAGGGGCGACGGCTGCGGGGGTCCCGCTGCCGCGAGATGAACCCCTGAGGAAGGTCCCCGCCCCCAGCCAGCCCTCCGGGTACCGCAGCCCCCGGCCCTGCCCGCACCTGCCCGCCGCTCGCTCTCTGCCATCTTCCCGGAGGCCGCCGCCGCCGCCGCCGCCGCCACTCTCACCCCTCACCCCTCACCTCTCACCCCGGACGCCGAGGCCGCCGGCGGCCATCTTTGAGCCGGGCACGCGCCTCCCTGCCCTGTCACGGCTGCCGACCTCCCTCAGGACCCCTCCCCTCCCGTCCGCAGCTGTGTCGTTGCCTACACAAGGGCGCGCGGCGGCCATGCTCGAGCGAGACGCCTCACCAAGCACCGAGAGAGGCAGCTGGCAATGGGAGAGCTGCCTCGCCGCTCCGCCTACGCTCGCTCTCCTGACAGAGGCATTTTGCCCTTTCCCAAAATGGCGGAGCCGGCTTCGCTCCGCTCCAAGATGGCGGTGTGGCAGCCCCGCCCCCTGTCGGCCGAGCGGGGCGGTGGCGCTCGGTGTCGCCGGTGTCCTTGCGGCGGGCGGCGGCGGCCGGGAGCGGAGCCATGCTGGGCTGCGTGGCGAGGGCGGCGGTGAGTGCGAGCCGAGCGGGGCGGGATGGAGCGCGGGGAGCGTGAGATGGCAGCCGGGCTTCGCCCCCAGCCTGAGGGGACCGGGGGACGCGGGTGGTGTCCCCGTGTCACATGGAGGGGTGCGGGGAGGGGATAGCAGCCCGCAGGCCTCGGGCACTGAGGCGCGCCTGGGCCCTGGCATTGCTGCTGGCAGGATGTGTCCATGGAGGTTGGAGAAGAGGTCTCAGATCCCCAGGCCCAACCCCAGCCCACACCCCATGCCCACTGAAACGTCCCTCAGTGCCACATCTCCACCGTTCCTGAACACCTCCTGGACGGTGACCCCACCACTCCCTGGGCAGCTGTGCCAGTGCAGCACCGCGCCTTTTGAGAAGAAACGTTCCCCAGTACCCAACTTGAACCCCCCCAGCACAATGTAGGGCCATCACCTCTCATCCTATCGCTGTTCCCTGCGAGCAGAGGCCGACCCCACTTCACCACAACCTCCCTTCAGGGACTGCAGGGAGCAATGAGGTCTCCCCAGAACCTCTTCTCCAAGCTGAACCATCCCAGCTCCCTCAGCCGCTCCCACAGCGCTGTGCTCAGACCCGCACAGCTCCACTGCCCATCTCTGGACATGCTCCAGGGCCTCAATGTCCTCCTTGCAGTGAGGGGCCCAAAACTGAGCATAGCACTGAGGTGCGGCCCCACCAGTGCCAGTATGGAGGCACAGTCACCTCCCTGCTCCTACTGGCTGCACTACTGCTGATACAAACCAGGATGCCATGGGGCCTTCTTGGCCACCTGAGCACACTGCTGGCTCACGTTCAGCTCCAGATCCTTTTCCTCTGTACACCATTGCAGCCACTTTGCCCCAAGCCTATAGCACTGTGCAGGGCTGTTGTAGCCAAAGTGCAGCACCCAGCCCTTGGTTTTGTCAGAGCTCACTGACACCACTGATGGATCTCAGGGCAGGAGGCAGTGCGGGACAGCGTCAGCTCCGTGGATTCACTCCATGAGGTGCTTTCTCGGCACTGGTTGTCTCAGGGCTGGAGGGGGCTGTCATCTGAGACTACATGTTATGGCTGTGCTGGGAATTGGACACTGCTCTGAAATTCCTCCCACCCCAAAGCCTGCAGGTGGACTTCCCATCAGCTTTACACACTCTGGAAAAGGTCATCTGCTGTACTGGAACATGGCCTGGGAGCAGTGCCAGCCTGCAAGCTGGGCTCATCCACACACACTGCGCTCTGCTGGTGTTTGTTTCCTGGTGCTGATGGGGAAAAGGCAGGCTACTCGCTATCTCTGCTGCCAGCTGCCTCCTCTGTTCAGCTGTGGTCGCTGCTCCTCCTCCCATCAAACATTTGAGTTTGACCTCGATCCAAACAAGCAGAGGACAGACATAAAAGAGAAAACATAAATCTACTCTATGTTTTAACTTGTTTTCAACTAATTTAGTGTGGGGTTTTCCCTGTTTGCTTGGAATCATGAGATGTGATCTTAGCTATGTTTACAGCCTGCTCCTGTCTGCCCCTCAGTTGCTCAGAGGAGCGTAATAGTCCTTGGGACTGCACCGTTCTGTTGTTGCTCTGCTTTGGAGATACCTTTTTATTTATAAGGGTTGACAACCCAGAACTTCCCAAAGTCTTGCAATAATGGTCATACATGCATGGAAGAAGGGCAGGAAGATATCACCTTTAGCCCCGAATGCCTTCACTTCTGCCATGGCTGGAGGCCCAGAGCTATTGATCGAAGAGCAGTCAGCAGGCACGGACCAGGCAGCGCAGGGCTGACAATCAGTGACTGAGGGAGGGCTTCCTGGACAGGTGCCTTCAAGGCGTTTGATGGTGTGATTACCCCCGGCTCTCCCTGACCTGTGCCTGGCCTTGAGCCCTCTGATCGGAGCAGTCATGTGGCAGTTTGCTAATCAGGTGACGCCCTGCAAGGGCAGCCCGTTGTCAGGGGGAAGAGGAAACCAAGACAGGCCGAGGGAGAGCTTTACGATCATTTCTGTCCTCCCAGCCATGGATAGCAAGCAGAAGCAAGCAGAGAAGGTACAGTATCCTCATGCTGCCATGATTAACTCCCTTCATTTCTTCCCAGCCCCTCTCTTTCAATGCTTTAGTAATTCCCCCTTCTCTAGTTTTTAACCCTCCTTCCCCAAACCTTGATCACATGGTTCTTATCATGTCCTGCAAAGAGCATAGAGCATTTTCTCTGGGGGCTCAGCACCATGCAGAAGGCTTTGTCACTTTGCAGATTTTTCTTCTTCTCTGTGCTTAACTCCTGGGAGCTGGGAGGTATGGGGGCACTTATTTTCTTATTGCCTTGGAAAGCAAAGGGCACTTTGCATCGCTGAGGGTGCAAAGTCCAGATTCCTGTAGGAAAGCATCTGCTGTGACACTGTCTAAGGCTTTCACTCTCTTGTCTGATCCCCAGAGCCTGTTGCCATCACCCACAGTTTCCTGAACAGCTCCCAGTGATCCTCTCCAAAGGTTCCTATAATTTTAACAGCTCCATACTGGTACAACTGAATAGAGGTTCTTCTAATATAGCCGGGGCTTCCACCAACTGGGAGGTTCACCAGCACAGAGGAGCACTGCCCAAAAGCCAACACAGCAGTCCTTCCCTGACCATCACTCGTGACAGACCATCCCTGGCCAAAGCAGAGGGGTTTTAATCCTGCCTCAGACTTAGCTCACCTTAACTAAATCTGCCCCCCCCCCCGCAAAGCCTAAAGTGTAATTTGTTTTGGCACAGAGCTCTGCTTAATTTTCTGGCCTTATTCTGTTGTATATCCTAAGAAGCAATTAAATCGTTTCTGAGTACCTAAGATTAAGTTTCTTTCATGGCTTACTTCCCACGGGACGGAAGTTTGACTTGAGAAACATATGGAGACACTCGGCTAGAAGGCACCCAAACAGCAGGGATGTGTTATAATCCTTGCAGTGTTTCCTATATTGAGATAAGAATCAGGATCTTGATTGATCAGATTTCTCTTGCAGCTTTTCTGAACGTCTTACAACCATACAGAGATTAGAGGTAGCTAGAGCATGCAGTCATAGATGTGCACCTTGCATTGCTTCATGTGCTCCGTTCCCCTGCTGAGATATCTGTGTACCTTCACAGTCTGGGATGGGGGCTCCCAGATCCAAGTTGTTTGTGACTGTGTGCACATCAGGGGGAAGTTTTGTCTCGACATTTGCTTTGTGCTTTACAGGCCAGGCCCTATGGCCTGCTGAAGCCAACAGCTTTAGGCAAGATCCCCGGCAGATTTCTACTTCATCAAGAAGCACTGCCCCATCTCCCCGTGCCACCACTTCAGCAGACAATGGACCGCTACCTGCTGACCCTGCAGCCCATCATCAGCGAGGAGGAGCTGAACCACACACAGGAGCTGGTGGCTGAGTTCCGCAAGCCAGGCGGTGTTGGGGAGAGACTGCAGAAAGGCCTGGAGAGGAGAGCGAAGAAAACAGAGAACTGGGTAGGTTGGAACTCTGGCCACAGGCTTTGTGTGGGGGGAGAGGCCTGATGCATGACTCTCCAGTGTCCACTGGGATCTGTGTTTTTATGGCACCGTCAGCCTGCTGCTGACCTCCCTAAGATGTGCACGACCCTCACCAGGACTTGGGTGAGCAAAGATTTACAGCAGAACAGGGAGTCGCTGCCCCTGGCTGTGGCTGCTGAAGCCCTTAGCTTGTTGGTACCACACAGCTGGCGCTAAGGAGTTGAAGAAAACTTTCTTTTTGAGCCCTACATCAAGAGCCCCCAGAGCCTCACTCCAGTTCCCCCCTACCATAAGCAAAACATAAAACCCAATTTGTTTGCAAAGTGTGGGGCAGAACCGGGGGCAGGGTGTTGAGAGCATTCAGCTTGGCTTGGGTCAAACAGCAGCAGATGCTGTGCCTGCATGTTGCCTTTCTCCATGCCAGCTCTCGGACTGGTGGTTGAAGACGGCTTACCTGGAGTATCGCCTGCCAGTTGTGGTTCACTCCAGCCCTGGTGTGGTTTTACCTAAGCAGGATTTTCAGGATCGACAAGGGCAGCTCAGGTAAAGTCCTTTTCTGCCTTCCTGTGGGCTTCAGATGAGATGAGCTACCTCTCTTGGACCGGGGGGTGGGTGTTCAGGCTGACTGGGAATAGCTGGCATGCTATAGCCTGTCCATGCTGTGCAAGAGGGCTGTACTGATAAGGAAAGGGTGGTAGGCTGTAAGGAAATCCTGGTTATAAAGTGAAGAGTCTGGTGGTTCAGGCACTGAACTGGGACTCAAAACTTAAGTTTCTCTCTGCTTGACAGCCAGTTCCCTGACTGGAGGCACTGTGAGGATATATCTGACACACTAAAAGCTAGAAGGCAGCAAGATTGCATGTGCAATTAGAGGAGGCATAAAGACTAGTAAGTTTGCTAGTTCCGAGGGATAAGGGAGCCTGCTGCAGGGACTGTCCCCTCTTTTGTCATTTCATTTTTGGTTTGGAAAACCAGCAGTCACCGGGCTCTCTCCATGACCTTTTTGCAGTTCTGCCCTGCCCTTTGTCTTCTGCCAATGAGCATCAGTGTCCCACAGCTAAGACCAGCCCACCACTGCCCATATGCAGCAGATTCTCTTGTTCATTCCTGAACCAGCATCTGGTTCACATCTTCTCTTCCCTGTGGACTCCCTTTAATTTTTAACCACCACTGTAGACGTGTGTTTCAAACTCCATTTGCAAAACTTTGGCACTGACCTTTACACAGGACTACCTTTTCCCCAGTTACTGCTGCTCCCTGCAGATGAGAAGTACCAACCAGGGGAGCACTGCTGCTGTCAGGTATCTGCTCCCTTGGGACCAGTAGTGCAGAGGGTGATCCTTACAAGGACGATACAAATCTACACAAACATCTCTGAAAAGTTTTGCTCTCAGTCACTTTTAAGGTATGTGAATAGAAGATGAAATTTGGAGCACTACCACTGCTCCAACCCGGGGAACTGAGCAGCTACACGATAGTCTGGGCTACCCATGTAAAATACAGTTAAAAGTGTATGTGTAGTTTGTGACTGCATGAAAAAGTAGGACAGCGTGGCTTGAAACTTTAGAAAGTGTTTTTTAGTGCTCATCTCTCAACAAGGACTGGAAACAGTCAGCTAACAGAGCTTTTCCCCTGAAGCCCTAACTCTGCTCCCAGGCTGTTTGCTCTCAGAAACGACTCTCTCACTTCTGTTTCTTGGCTGTTTCACTTCCTCAGATTTTTCAGTAAGGCTGGGAAATTTTCACTGAAAACTACCTTGGAAGACACGTGCTGTGTTTGTTTAACAGCCCTTAGGTTCTGGGAGTTACTTTGATCTTTACTAGGGATGGGGAGGTTGAGCAAATCTGGATGACACTGCATGCAGATGCCGAATGCTGCTATCACTTTAAAGCCTTTGAAGTTCAGCTGACTGCAGCCTCTTGTCACAGTGACCTCCTGCCTCTTTCCTCCCATGTGTGGGTGAGAGCTCCCAGGTCAGAAAAGGCCAATTTGTCACTCCCAAGCAAAGCGGTTTGATGTGGCTGGTCACAGCCTCCCTGCCTGCTGGGAACTGTTGATCCTAGTGAACACAACACCTCAGTGTCAGCATGCCTGCATCTGTTTTAGATCCTTCATTGCCAGAGGAGTGCTCTTAGGGCTGCATTAGCAGCAGAACATGAAGCAGGTAGGAACTAGATCAGCATCAATGAGTCCTCAGTACAGAGATATACAGATGCAGCTTAGCTTGAAACTCAGAGCTGGCCTCTGGCCAGGGAAGGGCAGAAGTCCCCTTCATGTTGTTTTAATGCTAAGACTTGGATGGGACAAAAATCATAACACAGCAGTAGAAAATGCTGCTTTTAGAGGGTTATTTATGCATTCAGACTACACCCTAACTTGAGAGTTGTCCAGAATTCCCTAGTTATGTAATAATAATTTTTTTTAAGTGCTAAATGGCTGGGCTATCCAGCAGTCTGAAATCACAACCCCAGAGCGGCTGTATCAGCTCCAGAGATAGACACAACGGGGGCCTGGGAGAAGAGAGGAACTTCTACAGAGCAGAGGGAAGGCTCTGCTACTCCTCTTCCTTAGCCAGCCCCGCTGCCCCAGGTGCTCTGTGTTGGAATCTCAGTTTGTTACATTTGATATTTCTCCAGGTTTGCTGCCAAGCTGATCGAGGGCATCCTGGATTTCAAGACCATGATTGACAAGTGAGTTAGCAACTTTCCTGACTTCTCAGGTGTTCCTTACTGTCATAGAGAGGCTGAGCCTAGTCAATAAATCTCCCTCCCAAATAAAAAGCTTAGAGAAAACAGCACATATTTGAAGAGATGCTGTAATCAGCATTGCTGCTGACTGCCAAGGTTACCACTGCTAAAGAACGAATTTACTTTCTTCATGTTCTTTGTTTACCTTAATGCTCTCGTTGGCATGCATACATGTTCGGAGGGATTGAGCCAGACAGTCCTGTGGAGTTACATACTTCTGTTTGCCCACAGAACAAGTTACAGCTCAGCCTGCAGGAATTTGTCTCTCTCCTTTTGGGTTTCTGGTGTCACTCATCTTCCAGCTAGCCTTAGAGAAACTTGTTCCTCCCCACTCCCTCTCTTCTAAGCACCAACTGAATACCCATTATTTATGTTCCCAAAATAGCATAGGCCAACACGTTACCAACATCATACCATTACATCCAAACTCAGACAAGGCTCGGAGCCAACCATGAAAAGGGTAGCAGGAATACACTGCTGAAGTGGTCTATTGAGGCCCAGACTACCTGATGAATCATAGCTAGCCCACTAGATTAAAGCTGAAAACTTCCTTCTGCTGTTTTACTGGAAACAATACATCTCCCACTATTACCATGCCCTGGATTCAGCTTAGCAGTCAGCTAACACAGCAGGAATGGGAAAAGATGGGCCCTTTTTTGTATGGGAACTGTTGAATCATGGCCTGAACCTCTGATTGACCACCCGAGGCAAGCACAGAGTCAGCCATGGGAGCACAGCTGAAGGCAATTCACCTGTGTGCCGGGAAGGGGTGGAGCCAGGCTCCACCTCTCCTAGACCCCATTTAAGGGCTGACTGCCACTGGGGAAGGATCTCTTCCTGGAGATTGCTCCTTGTGGAGTTCCTTTGTGAGCCTACAATACTAGTGAGCACCCTTCATTTGTATTTGATTATCTTTTCTAACGTAGTAATCTTACTAGCCTGACTCTCCTGTACACTATATAACATCTGTATACTTATTAACCTTACATTTTTTTATACCATCAGCGCACACACATTTAGGTTTCGCTGGAGGAGGTGATATTGGCTGTCTTGTGCGGGGAATACAGGCCTTCTCACTGCTATATTTTCTCTTCCATACCTTGCTGTATCTTCAGTGAGACCCTCCCAGTGGAGTACATGGGTGGGAAGCCCCTCTGCATGAACCAGTACTACCAGATCCTTTCATCCTGCCGCATTCCTGGGCCCAAGCGGGACTCCATTGTCAACTACGCCAAGGGCAAGAAGCAGTCCAGACACATCACAGTGGTTCACAACTTCCAGGTAACAGCAGCTCCTGGACTGTCAGGGAGGTCTGTGTAGGTGTATGTGTCCCTTTCAGTGAGCTGTGCTGACAGAGAAAAGGGAACAACAGAAAGTCTCTGCCCACAAGGTTTGCCTCAGCAGGGATTCACTCCTGCTTCCTTTATTCCCTTTGGCTTTAGCTGAACAGCAGCTGGGATAGACCTGTGTAAGCAAGGGATGAGGCAGAAACCTCTTTTTCTTGTCCCTGCAACTCCTGTCTCTCAAAGCCCAGACTTAGGAGACTGGGTCTCAAGTTGGAAATCACAAGTGGAAATTGGTAACAAATTCTACCATTGTAGGCCAATCTAGGAAATAGGAAATCCTTGTATTTTGGCCCTCATTACCATGCCTCCCAAGCTTCTTAAAACCTGGACTGTATTTATGTCCTGCAAGGAAAGTAGGACTTGGTTGGGTCTGTCAATTCTGAATGCCCTTCAAAGGTGTACTTTCAGACTGAGTTATCTGATCAGGTCTTACCTGATCAGAGTGGTCGCTCACTCTTTTGGCAGCTGGATAATTAAGATCCTCTTTCATTTCCTATGTCTTTGTCTGTTCTTCTCACCTTCCAGTTCTTTGAGCTGGATGTGTACAACAGTGATGGCAGCCCCCTAACCACCGACCAGATCTTTATTCAGCTGGAGAAGATCTGGAACACCTCCCTCCAAACAAACAAAGAACCTATTGGAATCCTCACCACCAACCACCGAAACAGCTGGGCAAAAGCCTACAACAACCTTCTGAAAGGTGTGTGCAGCCCCTAACATCCAAGTGCTAACAAACACTGCAGATGTTTGAACACCAACCTCACCGCTGTGCTCTGTTCAGTTCTTTCCTTTGGAAAGCTTTTGGAAGCCTGTGCTGGGCACATACATGAACTTCCCACCCCAAAGCAGCAACTTGATTTCATTGCAAAGTGTTGCTTTATCTGTTGTAGAAGGTACATGGGTGAAGGCTGAAGTTTGGTGAATTAGACCTGAAATCCTGGAGCTTGTTGGATTGTAAGAACTGTGAATTATGAAATGGCTTAAGTTGGAAGGAACCCTAAAGATGATCCGGTTCCACCCCTCTGCTGTGGGCTGGTTACCACCTTCTTGATCAGGCTGCCCAGGGCCCATCCAGCCTGAGAAAAGGGGGAACAGCACACCATCTTTAACCCAACTGCTATCACTTTACACCCCTAAATAATAAGTATTACATTGATGTACCATAGGGATCCAACACTGGGTCCTTCAAACCTTCTCCTTCAAATTCCAATCTCTGTCCACTCAAAATGAAAGCTTTTCAACTCCCTTTTCCTATTTTTTGTTCCTTTTCTCTCCCAGATAAGACCAACAAGGAATCCGTGCGTACAATTGAGAAGAGCATTTGCACTGTCTGCCTTGATGCACCAATGCCACGGGTGTCTGAGGACATCTACAAGAGCCGCGTGGCCGCCCAGATGCTGCACGGTGGAGGCAGTCGCTGGAACAGTGGGAACCGATGGTTCGACAAGACCCTTCAAGTAAGAGCTGATGCTCAGGAGATTCTGAATATGAGTCTGAGCTGCTTCCTGAGACTAGAAGGGGCCAAGCAACCCAAGACACCTTTTGCAGGAAAGTTTCTCTAACACTGAGTGGAGAAACAGAGGAGATAAGCTATGGAAGCTGACAGTATGAGATCCTTCAGCTTCCCTTGCTGTCAACTCAAGCGCTCGTTCTTGCTTCAGGGACTTTGCATTTCTTTTAGTGCCTCTGCCCACGCTTACTCAGTGTAGCTGTTCTTTGTGTTCCTTGTAAATCAATGTTCTGCCTGCGGTGAACAATGCCTCGTCTGCTTGGAGGCAGCCCAAACACAGGGAGGTCTGTTTCTCTTATTTTCCCTAGGCTTGTCACTTTCCCAGTCTCTGCCAGAAGCTGCCCAGGTTTTTTTGTTGTTCTCCCCACTCCCCCCAGCATCAGCTGCCATCCCATGGCATCCTTCTCATCTGTTCTCCATTCAGTCAAGAACATTCATAAGCAGCTGCTATTTGAGCTTCCCCTTTATTAGTTCATCTATCCTGGCTCACAGATTGAAGCTGTGGTTCTTTAAAAGATTGTCATCTCTGTTGAGGCCTTCATGTTTTCAGTTACTTTGTTGCTATTTGGAACTCTTCCTTGATGGGATAAAGCTGAGATGTTTCAGGTAATGGAAAAGTGAGGCTAAGTCAGCACATGGTGATATTATTCCTGTATTACATGTGCAACTGAAAAAAATCAAACCCACTGAACCACTCTGTATTGGCAGGGCACTAAGCACACCAATATAGCTATCAGGCATGCTTTTATCTAGTTAACTTTGCAAAACTCTCAACAGCAGTATCAGATCTTTCTAGGCCTGCTGAAAGACTCCTATGTGTTACCTTTGAAGCGTGCAGGAATAGGATCACTGTCCAGTCTGTTACAGAGCAGTGAGGTACTAACATCTCTCTCTGGATAGCTTGTGCTTCATGTACTAGTCATCTCTCTTCTGTACTTTCCTTCCTGATCTCTCATAGTTCATCATTGCTGAAGATGGCTCCTGTGGTCTCGTATATGAGCACGCTCCCTCAGAAGGTCCACCCATCGTTGCTCTTCTGGATCACATTGTGGAATACACGTGAGTCCTGCCTGCTCTGCTTTCCCTCAGCTTTTGAAATAAGGAAGATCTGTTCTGGCACCTGTTTCCCCAAGAACACGCCTCTTCAGTGCTCCACCACGGAGTTGTTCTTGAGGAAGGGTATTGTATGCTAATCAGTGATGGCTTTTCTTACAATTAGAATGAGAATTGAGCGGGCAAGCTCACGCTGCTTCCATTTTTAGGGAATGTTACTCTTCAGAGTTAACGGGACTTCTGCCTGGAAGGGGTGTTCCTTTTGGCACTAGAGAGATTTCCCTCATGCTCTGCGAAGAGTTTTTCAGCATGTGGCAAATCTCCTGTGCATTTCTGCCCCCGTTCCACTCTGCTTAGCTGAGTCTTGTGTCAAAGGGCTGGTTAAACATCATCATTTCTCTAAGCAGGAAGAAACCCGAGCTGGTAAGATCACCAATGATTCCTCTGCCAATGCCCAAGAAGCTGCGGTTTAACATAACTCCAGAAATCAAGAATGACATAGAGAAAGCAAAACAGAACCTCAACATGTAAGTACAAAGCACTGGAGAGGTTCTGGTGAGTGACTGAAGGTTTAACTCATGTCCCCATTTCAAACACATCAGCCTTCCCCCACTGCTGCTAGGGAGTTTTTCCAGTGACTTATTGGGTCAACATTGAGCCCAGCTGAAAAGCGCAGTAAAGCCACCTACTAAGAGGAAACTCAAAGGTATGGAAAAGGGGCAATTGTTTATCCATTCCACTTTTGCTGAGAAAGACCAAAGTTTCAGCAGATTCAGCTAGGGACACTGGAGTATACACACAGATATAAGCCCATCTAACTCAGTGCAGATTTTCAGCAGTGACCAAAAAAGCTCACCTCCATGTTAATGTCTAAGCAAGCCTGAGTGTGATGGAGCTGTCAGTCCCTGCGTAGATGGAATCCAAGCAGCCTGTTCCTTCTCAGCCTCAGGAAAGCCAAGTTCATGCATTTATGTTTCAAAAACAAGCAGCAGATGAAGGAACACTTCCTCTCTCTTTCCTTGCAGCATGGTCGAAGACCTGGATGTCAAAGTGATGGTCTTTCATCAATTTGGGAAAGCCTTCCCCAAGTCAGAGAAGATAAGTCCCGATGCTTTTATCCAGCTGGCCTTGCAGCTAGCATATTACAGGTAAGACCACCAACAGGTAGCTTTGCAGCCTCCCCACCTTCAGACTCCAATACACGAGCTTGACTCTTCTCCATCTCCCAGGATGTACGGCCATGCCTGTCCCACGTATGAGAGCGCCTCGCTAAGGATGTTCCGCCTGGGCCGCACGGACACCATCCGCTCCGCTTCCATCGAGTCTCTCAAGTTCGTGCAGTCCATGGACAGCCCTGACAAATCGGTGAGGATTTCAGAGAAGTGGCATGAGAGGACTCCGTACCAGAAAATAAGGGAAAGATGCTTATTTGGCTAACTGTGTCGACTGGTTTCAGCTTGGCAGAACTACACCTGATATAAAGTTGAGCTAAAATGTAGCTTGCAGTATACAGTTACTCACCTTGGATTCAATTTAGCTTTCTTTTCAAGTGTATTGAAATCCAGGGAAACAACGTGGGATGTTTCTAATCCTCCCAAAAGGAATCATCTCCCTCCTAATAGTTTCTTTGGCCACTCTAAGTTTTACTACCGATGGATGGAGAACTCCACTCAGAATGACATAGCAGCCAAACAACATCATCTTAAAATTAACATTAGTACAGACACACCAGGCAGAAATACCTGTATCCTACAGGATCAGTCAAAACAAGGTTAGCTGTTCTGTAGGAGAACTTAAGATGTGTGTGTTCCCTTCAGGACCAGGTGAAAACAGACTTGCTGAGGAGAGCTACCCAGGCCCACAGGGAATACACAGATATGGTAAGTGACCTTTGTGCAACCATTGTTGAGGTTTTACACAATAAATGAGGGTTCTGGTGGAAAAAAAAACAAGACCTAAAGAGCTTTATCTCTGCCATCAGTGCTGTTGCATAAAGCTCACTCTCCAGGCTACTGCCTGAATGCTTTCTCCTTTTTAACTAGTCGTTTAAGTGCCCCTTGTGATAGGAAAAATCAAATAGCAAAACAGCTTCTGTTTTCACTGTTTCTGATTAATGCCACAGCTGCAGGAGAACACCTTAAACCAGAGAAAGCACATAGGCAGGAACTGTAAGGTTGGTTCCACCGGTACGTTTAATTTCAGTCTTAACAAACAAGACTAAGGGCAGCATCCAGTATTCTAACTTTGTAGATGTACAGATACTTAGAAGGGTTTGGCTTTTTTTTGTGGGTTGTTTGTTTTTTAACCCAGTGGTGATAGTGTCACTCACTTTGCTGCAAGACAGGTTCTCACCTACTCTTCCATCCTTACAGGCGATAAGGGGGAATGCAATAGACCGCCACCTCTTGGGCCTGAAGCTTCAAGCTATTGAGGACTTAGTGAGCATTCCTGAATTGTTCATGGACACAGCATATGCTGTTGCAATGCACTTCAATCTCTCAACCAGCCAGGTAGGACTCATTTAAGCAAAGATGGAAGTGGTCTACATTTATTACCGTTGTGTTTCTTCCCCGCATTTCTCCCTCATCTCTTCACAGTATTTTAAAACTGCTACCAGTCCCAATAAAGCTGCAGAGCTGCAGCTGCCAGTCCTTCTCTACTCTGTAAAACACAAGCATAAATGAGGCTGAGATGACCAAAAGTGTTGGTGCCTGCCTGCACGTGGTACCACTTGGAGTTAGATGCCATCTGCAGTGCTCTGGTTCCTACTGAAAAAGTTCTGCTTGTGACTTATTAGATTATATTGGAGAGTTTTCTCCTTTGCGGAGGCACAAGAAATCACATTGCTACTACATAGCAGAATCCAAGATGTGTGTGCTGGGAGGGGGAGCTGAGCAAAAGGTTCTCCTTAGAGCATTTTCATGAGTTTCTTCTACTGCTGACATAGTTAGTGCTTGATAGCTGCATTTTTGCCAGGCTAGTTAGAAGTTTAATTACATTGTCTCCACAGGTCCCAGCAAAGACAGACTGCGTGATGTGTTTTGGTCCCGTGGTTCCAGATGGCTACGGAATCTGTTACAACCCCATGGATGAACATATCAACTTTGCCATTTCAGCATTCAACAGCTGTGCTGACACGAATGCAGCTCGCATGGCACATTATCTTGAGAGCGCACTGCTAGACATGAGGAGCTTGCTCCAATCTACTCCCAAATCCAAACTGTAAGAGGCAAATACGATGTAAAATCCCCAACGAGAGAGGCTGTCTTTCATGCACTGAAATTCCCAGCTCCTCAGAAAATGATTGAGAAAGCAGCCTGTCCTGACTGGAATCTAGGAGGGCATCATTTGTTTTCAGCAAGACAGAATGGTCAACTACGGATATTAGACTGCGGGGCAAGAGGAAACGTTGTCTAAAGCCAAAGCAGAACAGAGTGGTCCTCTCCCATCACTGCTAAGTGCACCTTCTGTCCTCAAAGAGGACTAAAATCTTTTTATGGAACTTACTGTAACAGAATGTAGAGAAAGCACAGTCCTTACCAGGATCTACGTCCATTGGGTGAGGAAGGTAGCTCTCCAGGAAAAGCAGGGGATGTTTATGTGATGTTCATTATATGATGGGACTACTGCAAGACCAAGGCTTTTTCTGGTTTAGGCTTCTGAAGAGTGCAGCATCTTTGCGACTCATCTGAAGAGTTCTTTTACTGCAGCAAAACATCACCGTTGAACAAAGGGGAGAGAGAAGGCAGAGCAGATCCAGTCTTGTTAAGAGTGCACTGTACTGCCCATCCCAGGCACCTTATCATTACATACTTTGCAGCCCTGGAAATGTTCCCTTCCTCCATCTTTAAGATGCTGAGATCTTTCCATTGCACTGACCCAATGACAGTATACTACTCACTACAAGCTAAGGTAGCTTTCTTTGTTTTGTTCTGGGCTTTTTTGTTTAAGCTTGCTGCTTGTGGGCCCAGCCCTTCACCTGCAGGCTGTGTAAAGCTCCCCCTCAATGCTTCCACAAAACTTGTCTTGCACAGGCTTTGTGAACTCCAGCTTTAGGTACCTTACCCCTTGTTGAGATGAGAAGGAATTGCCTGTGCATTTAGCAGAACAGTTGCTCTGTTGTACCTTTACTTTGCAACGGAGGAAAAGAAACAGATGCTGACCTTCTGTTTCCTAGTCAAAGGGCCACGTGCCTATTCTCCTTCAGGGCACGCATGTTAAATCTAACATGGTTGTATAACTTGCTTTCAGAAACCACATATTTATGCAGGACGTGTTTGACCTAAGTTGTGGATAAGCAGGAATGTTTCTGACCTGGAATTCCAGAATGCATTTCTGGTTTTGGCCCACAGAATTCAAATCTGTTAGTGCCAAAGGAAGAGCAGCTGCAGAATGTCCCTTCTTTCACATCATTCTGCTTTGTAAAATGCAGGAGCACTCGAAAAGCAGGAAGAAAGCTAAGAACATGGAGGCACCTCGAGCTGTTTGTCCGCTGTAGCAGCCATTGTTCCTGCAGTACCAATACTGCACCTTTTCTGATACTCTTCAATTTCCTTCTTACTGCAGTGTTGTGCAGACCTGTGCCATCTGTTATGTGAAAGAATGACCCTGTAATGTTTTCATGTTTGGCTGAGGCAGTGAAAGATTATACAAAAAACATCAACATACGATTCTTGCATAGGAACATTTTCTAAGCACTGCTTCCAATGGCTCTGCCAGAATCCAAGCTCCTTTAATGTTTGTTCAGTAAAACTGAATGGTAATGAAGAATTCTGCTGCTATTTCAGCAGCAGGAATTGAATATTCCTTCAAGATGAGACTGCTGGGACATCACAGCAAACAAGATGCATTACAAATGTGATGGCCTGTACTGTTAGAGGAAAACATTGGATCCTAATTGCTACTTTTATGATCACAGACATGATCAAAGTGCCTTGGAAAAGAGACATGAAGAATTTTGCACTAAATCAGTTTAGAGAAAAATATTGTTCTCATCTGCTTTGAGAAAGACACAAGCCAAAACTGCTGCAGCTTTTTCTGAAAGGATACTGTTTTAAAGCTTCATACACCTAAATAAACCTTACAGTGGGAAATTTAACTGAAACTCACCTGCACAGCCAGTGATTGTATGAACTGCCACTGTCATCATTTACATGGGTTTAGTTGGTCTTTTAGAAGAATCCCGAATGGAGCGCGATAGTCTAACAGTGGGAGCACCACAAAGCTGTGAACGCACATTCCTGCTCTCTTACTCCTCTGCTGTGAGGTAGACTGAAAATTGCAAGAGGATAAGCAGTATTATCAGTGTGGATGACTGTAAATACTACATAAAAGACCACACCTTGCTGAAATAACAGCTACTTTTATACTTTTTACTTTGAAATATAGATTTTTTTTTGCCAAAGTAATCCTCCCCCCCGTGCTGGATCAACACCTGTGCTGGGGGATGAGTTACTTTCCTGTCTGCAATGCCTTGAACCACTGACACTACAGCACTGTCATTTCAGGACTTGCAAGCGGCCCTTTTCTCTTTCTGTCTTACTAAAGGAAAGGGCCTCAAATGGAAGTGCCTATTAAAGACTGAGCAGAAGTAATGCCCTGCTGTGAATCTATCTCAGAAGATGGGACTGATATTTCCTGGACCTAAATCCAGACATCCCACGAGCTTCAGCAGAGCGCAGCTGTGAGAAGCAGAGTATCACAATGAAAGACAAGATTCTTAAACCACTTTATGATCTTAATGATCTAAGGAGCTGAAATTCAGATGAAAACCTGTTATTTGATGTGCTTGAAAGGACGCTGAAATCATTACAAGGTTTCTCCTTTAAAAAAGAAACGTATTTTATTGTGCAGGTTCTAAAATGTGATAGTATTCCAATTCATACCTTCAGTTTTTCCAGTGTCAACTTACTGAATACTGTTCTCTCTGTTTTTGATTGTCTGGTTGCTTTAGTGAGAGATGTCTTAAAGATGCATTCAGTACGAGAAACATAACTTCTGGGCAACTACTGACTTGGAGCAAATAAAGGAACACAGACTGAGAACATTCAACGAACTCCTGGGGTTTAAGTGCAATTTATGATACAGCCTGGTGGTGTTTGCATGCTTTGCTGGTTAGCTGCATTAAGTTCTGTTTTGATAATGTAATCAGTGTCGTGCAGTTCTGAAATGTTCTTAGAATAAACTGAAACACAATAAACAAGTAAATGCTACAGAAATACTTAAATCTCCTTCAATACTGCAGAAGTTACGGTACTGCCCTTACAGGAGAATGTTCACAAGTGGGGACAGCAAGAACAGTGAACCATGATGTTCTATCACCTTCCTTTTATTGTCTTGTATCTCCATCCAGCCCTTGAGTACAGGGGAGGAACTTGAAAGCATCTGCTTGCAAAGCCATGTATTCCAAAGGAAATATTTTTGTTTCAGAAAACGAGTGGCAGGAGACTTCATACAAGTTTAGAGTAAGGCAGAGCTTGAATCTTTTTCCTGCACAGCACCATTTAGTTAAGAAAATCCATGGGATAGCTAACGAATTTCTACCATCAGATATTGCAAAGACTTCTGGAAAGGAACAGCAAGAGTAGGTGGAAGATGCAGATTACAAACAAGTCACAGAACACAGTTTATTACAGTGTCTTACGAGAGCTCTTCTCCTCCCTGTCACACTCCTAAGCATTGCTGCAGGAAGCTTGGGTTTGAAGGCAACGTGAAGAGGAACAGCCTTGTACGCTGTGCTGCCCTCCATAGGACATGTAATCCCCTCCCTGGTTCAGCTGCTGCTTCCACACAGTTCTGCCAGCTGGCTTTCAGCTTACAAGAAACTGAAGAAGTGCTAGCCACTCCTTAAGCACTTTTCAGCCTTAGGGAAGAGCCTGTGATCCCCCTTCTGGCTTTGTAAGTTAACTTTTAAGTGATGCAAGGAAAAAAATAAAACAGGAAGCCGTAAGTGATTAGTACCAGCTTTCAGACCCATTCATGAGATACCACTGTGTTACATGGCTTACGTGATGTTCTATCCTAATTTTAATAGAGCAAGTCCAATTCCGTGCTCTCGTGAAAGCTGTAAGATGCCTCTTTATTTGGGTGCACCTTCAAAGCAGACCCAGTGCTCAGGTCCTTCAGATGGTAAGAGAAACAGGACCGCTGTGTTATGCGGAAGGTCAGAACAGCTCTTAAACCTGACTCAATGCAACTGGAAAACAATTAGTTCACAAAGCTACCTAAACAGAGAAATGTAAATGGCTTCATTCCTGAACTAAATCAGGATTGCTACTTTCTACTCTAC
The DNA here is from genome assembly GCA_016647715.1 of Pavo muticus. Taxonomy (NCBI): domain Eukaryota; kingdom Metazoa; phylum Chordata; class Aves; order Galliformes; family Phasianidae; genus Pavo; species Pavo muticus. The sequence goes on from JACDJE010000064.1 coordinate 5,090,282, forward strand.
AGTTAATACTCTGGTTGTCCAACAGTTTCTACAGCAGCCAACTCCCACTCCATACGAACACAGACTCCTATGGCAACAGGCACAGATGAAACTTAAATAAAAATAAAATTAAAAATAAATCAAGATGAACAGAAACATCTCACTTCAAGCAGCTTTATAATGCAGGAGTCTGTTTAAAGTGAAGATATTAAAACAGGCAGCAAGACTGAGATGTGACAGTCATTTTACCTCTGCTCACATGACTGCATCGAAGGCACACCGATGACCTTTGAGCCAGTTCAGAAGCTGTCCTTTATCTGTGAAAGTTCAAGTCAATTGTGCTTTGAATAAATATTTCTCTGTACTTACACTTGAACTGCTGCATTATATACCAGAAATACAGGAAGTGTCCATGCACAGCCCTGAAGCACGTTGAGTATAGCCCTTGCCAGGTTAACTCGTGGATGGCTGAAGTTGTAGGCATCACCAGCACACACAGATGGCAGGCACACTCCCACAGAGACACAGCACCCAGAGAGCTGACTAGCCAAACAAAGAATCCAAATGGAAGAAGGATGGAAAACAAAACTTGTTTGTAGGAGTTTGTATCCAAGGTGACTCCTGCAGAACCCCGAGCAACCCACCATAAGAACTGGCAGCATATCTGCTAGGACAAGTTCACTACTTGAGTTCACAACTGGATTCCAACAGGACTCTTCAAAAACTCACACAGAGCTGAGCTAGCTATTAGTTCACCTTATTTGTCTACAGTTGTCATTTTGTTCATCCTTAAAATCCTTCTCTTTTAACCAAAAATAAAAACAGAAATAAAAATCCAGTGCTTAAGACAGAGATTAGCAACTGAATTTTGTAAGGCTTTGGGCTGACTCTTACTGGAGCATAGCATCGCTTGTCACCAATAGGTTTCTAGTGCCATCGGTAGCACACCAAGTACAACAACAGACGCTGTACAGATCCCAACAACCCTGAGGTAATAAAAGAATAAAGGAAGAGATGAAATAAACATGAGATACGTATGGTAACCTTGCCACCTAGAAGAGATTCTGAGAAAGACACCCTTGCTAATTACAGAACCAGGAGCAGCAGTGGAAAAAATAATAATAGCAGTGTATTTCAGTTTTCCTTTGTTTTACACACACACTCCCCTTAACGGAATCCGTGCAGGCTTCCCCACAGAATCATCACTAGTGTTTAAAAAAAACCAAATCTTTAGTACTTCCTATCTGTACAAAGTGCAGTTGGAATTGATTTTGATCACCCAGGCTGGTTGTAGAAAGGGAAGAAGCCTTCCTCTCCCTTCTACCTCGGTCACGCCATCTCAGTTCCCCTCCCTCCTGAGAGGCTTTTAACAACTAAAAGCCCTAATTAACCACGATCAACTGGAGATTAGTTTTGTCATCTTCTTCCAAAATGAAAAACCCCAAACAAAAATGCAAAACAAAACACACAAGGCCTCACCCACCCCAAAAACCATAGCTCCATTTAAAAAAAATAAATAAATAGTGTGTATATTTCATGCCAAAGGAAAAAAAAAAAAAGAAAAAAGTCACAGAAATGATTCATTTTTGGTTTTCCCTCCCCCAAACATGACACCAGGCATTTTCTCCCCCTTCCCCTGACGTAGACATGATGGTACATTCCAACCGGCAATGTGCATCTGTGTTGAAAATGAGTTCCTACTCCTGCACGGTCCCACATGCATCAGGGAGCATCCAGCTAGCTGCTAAAGCAGAGCAAAGGCTTTCAGGTTTTGGGTATGGTCCCTGCCTGTTCCTTTGGTCCGTCTGTTTAAAGGCTCCTTGCTGCTCCCAGGTCTCTGCTCTTGTCTGTCTCTGTTAAAACGCACGCTCTGGTCCCCACACCTCCTGAGTCACTGGAGCTTCGTACCCAGCTTGCGCTGTCTGTTTCTGCAACACCACAACAGAGGACAAGGTGAGAGAGGCAAACCAGTGGGTACAAGACAGAAGGATTAAAGCAAGGCTTTGCACAGCTCTTACAAGAATAAAGCCGCCCCATCACACGCTGCAGGGAGATCAGTCCCTCCTGCTCCTTACAGCCCCAGAACAGCCGCCATGTTCTAAGCGTGCACAAGCTCACGCACAGACACAAGGCTAAAAGCACCTGCTTGCAAGGAATGTGGGCTGGCAAGTTGAAATAATGACATCACAAATTAAACACTGATCTGCCCAGCAGACCCACCCTCCACATGCGGTAGCTGCCCACAACTTGGGGTTTCTTTACACTACTCCATCCATTATTTTCTAATGCATAAAAGCTGCATCTCAAGTCAAGCTAGCTCCAGCTCTTGCCCCCTCCCCTCAGGTCACTTACCTTGCTTCTGCTCTTGTGACTGTATATTCAAACCACAGGATGTTAGGAATGAGGCTGGTGTCTCGGATTAAAAAGAACTCTGAAATGGGCCTGAAAACAGACAAGGTGGTAGAAAGCAGAGAAATCAGATTTTTTCTCTACCCCGATTTTGATCAGAATAGAAAAACAAAACAAGCCTAACACATAACGACACAGCATAAAATCTGGTTCAAACATAACATTGCTATTCTATTATCCTTCAAGTCTGGGAAGAAGGCTCCTTGTTAAATTCAATCAAAGAAAATAATATTGGTTTTTCTTTCCTTGTAGAATATTTTTGGACTATGTTAAGTTTAAATGGCTTTATAGTCTAACTTCGTTGTTAAACTGATTAAGAAGTTGCTCAAAGAAGTTATGGAGGCCCCATCCCTGGAGGTGCCCAAGGCCAGGCTGGATGGGGCCCTGGGCAGCCTGAGCTGGTGGGGGACACCCAACCCACAACAGGGGTTGGAACTGGGGGAGCTTTAAGGTCTCTTCCTTCCCAAACCATTCTATGATATGAAAAGCTACTTCTTAACCAATACTCTGCCACAACCCACAACTTTAGAGGGGCCTTACAAATGTGTTTCTTAAATGTCCTCTCTCCCCCATCCAAACGTGATCTTTTGTATAGACATGCAGAAGAAAAGACAGAAGAAAAGTTACACAGCTGTACAACAAAGCCATCAAAGCTGGATCAGAACTCAGGAAGTCCCATTTCTAATACTTGTAACAGTTCACAGGAGTTTGGTCAGCCCACAGAGACAGGGCTTATACAGCTATGAAGTTTTAGAGACTGAAGCATCTTTGCATTTGTTTTCCTTCAGATGCGAGGTACAATCTGTACACTTTTTTTGTACCAGGGAGCTGTACTCCACTGTGCAATCAACTCATTTCAAGAAGCTCATTTAATGAGCACAACGGTGATCCAAGAAACATAGACTTGCAGGAATAAAACCTTCACAGAAAAGAGACTCACCATGCAGCTATCCTTGGGAAGAGAGGAGTTAGTATCTCTTGTGTGAAGGCAAACCAGGCTATGGCCATAACACTTCCTGCCACACCTCCATATAAGACTTGGCTCCAGGTGTGGTAAAGCAAATAAACCCTGCAGTGGAAGAGAAAAGTCACCAGACAGGCATTAAAGCGAGAGCAGGTGTAACTCAAGGACTGATGCTTCGCTGGACTCTCTCAAGTCCTGAGGAAGTTATCCTCCAGATGTTAGAAGTGGATGTTTGACTTCATGTTTCATTAAAAAGTTGACCAAAAAATAAGTTGGAAAAGCTGGAATACAAACTGTGCCTCCTCTGCTACAGCAGATTCAGCTTACTTTGAGCTTAACTGAATACTTCGCCACTTATCTTTGGATGAGCTGAAGAACTGCCACTGTTAGCTCCCATGAGAGACTCCTCCAAAGCCAGCAGCAGAAGTCCCCTCCAAGCCAGCAAGGCTGAAGCTTAAAGACTTAAAACATTTTTGTCTTAATTTTGCAGCTCTCAGGTGTGACAACACACAGGCTGCACAACTACAGAGCACATACTGCAGCTGGAACCAACCAGAAAGCTGTATTAATGGTTCCTAAAGTTACCCCTGCACACAACCTACATGAATCACACCCAGAATTCTTCTCCCCCCACGTATGTGGCCATTAAGATCACCTGAGTTGACCTGCCTTGCAGAAAGATTTCCTCAAGTTCATCTTTATTTGAATTAGACCATACATCTTTTATGAAATGGTCCTGTCAGTTGTAAAAGTAACCAGTGATAAGGAGGCAGCTCTACTATGCAGTCAACTGTGCAAACTACTCTTCTGTGGAAGATACAGCCTTATTTCCAGCCTGAATCTGTTTGTTTCCACCCAGTGGAGCTCATCGTATTATTTGTTACAGGAAAAAAGTCAATCTTTATCAACACTTCATTTCCTTTACTCACCATGTTAACATAACTAAATCTTGCAAGTCAAACAGCTATAAATGTCTGTAGCTAATGCTCAAGCAAAACAAACAGTTTGACTGACTGTAGCAACCCACGTGCTGCAGATGCTGGTGTGCCAAGCCATGGTGCAATGCTTTCATGATTAGTGCTGGAAAGAGGGCTAGGCAGTGAGGCTGGAGCATGGCAATGGAGCCAGCAGGGAGTTGGGCACAGGCTCAGCTGATCTCAGGTTTTGTAAATGCACCTGTGAAGCACCACACACGTAGCACCTTTGTCTCTTTATCTGAAGGGGCTCATGGCAAAGCAGCAACTTCCACAAAGCTCTCTCCCTTGCACAGTGCAGTCAGTGAGAATTACACCAGAAACGTGGGACAAAGAAGGACAGGTCTGCTGGCTGTTAAAAGCCACAAGGGTGTATGAGAGCATAAGACAAACAATTGCTCCATACCTACTATATGAGACTAGCAAAGCCACTGTGACGAGGCAGATGGACAGCACATGTCGCCATAGTAAATCCAGAAACCTCGCATTGTTTGTTTGGTGCATTCTGAAAGAGATGGAGAGCCATTAGCACAGTGGCAGGAAGCTGAGGAGTCCTTGTAGCTACTCTCACTACCTCTGAAACCCTAGGAAAGCTCTGCTCCAAGGGGTGATGGGCAGCTCGATATCATCCCAGCATCAGTCTGTCCCACTGGCAGCAGTTACACAGAAGCCAGAAAGCCATACTTCTCTCTTCAACTATTTTCAGGGATCGCTGCGATGGAAGGCAGAATGCTCACAGTTACCACAACTGATGTGAAAGGCACATGCTGAGCATATGCAACAGGGAGCCAAGACCTCAGAGTCCTCCACTGCCCACAAAGCCAGAAGGAACTGTGAGTTTTGTCCTTCACACTTGGAGCCACAAGACAGAGCCATGCCCAGCAAGATTTTCAGAACAGCACAGTGCAAAAGGACAGTACTTGGTATGGGAGATGAACTAAAAGGTCATGCAGGTGGGCAAGAGGTATTACCTGAGACCACAGACAGCCCCACTGACAAAACTGAGCAGATACATGAGAAAGCAGCTCTTCTTTCCTCCTCTCTACTCACCACCCTCCCCTTCCCTCACGCTGACGGATCATCGTGGCTTATAAAAAACAGATTAGGAGACCTGTACCCAGACAGGCACCAGGAGGCCCACCCCTACCCTTCCCTGTTCAGCAGTGGTAACCACAGTCCTACATTCCAATGGAAACACTTCATCCGCTCTAGCCAGAGCAAATTGTGGAAGGCCTCAGGTTTAACTCCACTGCGTGCTGAAGCAGCACACGGCAAGGAAGCCATCTATTGGAGGTGTTTCAACATATTAACAGCCAAAACCTGGTACTGAATTTTTACCTTAAATAAAGGAACAGAAATGAATAGACAGAGAAAAACCACATGAACTGGGAGTGGCTGGACGGCATCCCATATTTTGTGGTCACTGTTGAATGGGCTTCTGGGAAGAGAAGAAGAAAGAGTATGGTCAAGGTCTGCTCTGTACACAGCAACAGGAACACTCCAAAGGTAAAGCCAAACGACTCCACTGGTGTCTGCACACACAGCTTCACAGGACACGTCTCTGCCAGCCTTCTTACACCCAAACACCCAAAGCCAACACGAGCCAAACGGGAAAGCACTTTCTAACACCCCACAGTTATCATCCCACTCAAGGCCCACCAATGCCATGACACCAGTGGGCCATACCGTACCTTCACAGGGCCGTGGCTCCCGGATAACATTTTTTATTAACCAGTTCACTCCCTCGTTGAAAGCCAGCCCTCCCAAGAAAGAGATCTGTGAAGGCAAGACAACTGCGTCATCCTATTTAAGAAGATTCATCTACTTACCAGGTTCTCTCTGTCGAGAAACCCCCAAGTCATGCATTTCTAATTCTTTTTTGACTACCAGTATTACAACCAACAGCTTCACAACACTCTCGCTGAGGAAGAAAAGCATTTATTATTCAGTCTCCTGTGTGTATCTGACAACATGTTGTGCATACAAAGCTTTTCAGCAGATAATTCAGAGGACAAAAATGACGCCTGTGCAGCAATAACGTTTGCAGACTCCCATCAGCAAGCACAGAAAGGAACACTTCTTAACAAAGCAAGTTTCAAGGGACTGCCTGCCACTGTCGGCCAACAGGGGGAGCACACACACCATTATTTGGGCAAGTAGCTCAAAGAGCAATTTTTTAGGCTTTCTGGCTTCCCCCCCCATGAATGTTTTCATCCTGAAGCTGCTGTCTTCAGTCTGAAATGAAGCCACATTCTGAACTGAGACAGACTGGCAGCAATTGCTGTTCTCAGCACACAGCCCATCGGCAGGTGCAGTGGCGATGGGCTGACGGTTGGACTTGAAGGGTGCAAAAGACCTCTAAGATCACCATGCAGCCCCTCTAGATCGAGTCCTATTGCTGTGACAAGATTCCAGCTGGTGATGATGCTCCGACTCTTTAACACTCAGTCCTACTTCAATTTCCCACTCTATGTCCTGATCTATGGGCAGCTGGTGCCTCACACCACCTCAAAGGTGACTTTTCACATGAATTGGGAACCAATCTCAACCCTTACTGCAACACCAACATCTGACAAGTCGGTGCACTGAAAAATCTGTCAATTTTAAGACAAAAGTTACTCTAGATTACATGCAGCCTTGGGGCAGCAAAAAGTTGGACTGTCTAAATTTAACAGCTGTCTTCCCTTCAGTTTAGAAACCTAGAGGTCCCATTCCCAGGTCCCTTGAGCCACTGGTTCCCATGACACCATGGCCTTGTATCAGGAACCTGCTGCCAAAATCCTTTCAGTGGCCCCATTTTATCTGAGGGCAAATTTCACAAGTGTGCTTCATACCTCCTGAAGAGCATTTATCCATGACATTGATTCCCAACCACCTGACAGAGCAGACAAAGCACTACTGAAGAGTCCTTTATTGCTCACTTGGACAGAAGCAAGAGTCTCTTCTGTCCCTGCTATTCAGTGCACAGCTGGGAAGCAGCCCTGAGACAGATCCAGTCCCGCAGGAATTTGTAGGCTTTATTCTGAATCTTATTTTGTGCCTCCGTGCTGTTCAAAGCAAGCACATCCCACTGAGTCAGACACTAATTCCTGCACATTATCCATCCTGCAAACCCTGCCAGTGCTATGACCCTGATGGATTTTGGATCAAGGTAGAAATACCACCATATCCCACCATGAAGCAGCACTGAATCTCAGATATCTCTCATTGATGTTTGTGCACAGATATAGCTAAAACATAGCACAGAGTAACAGAACATCAGCAAGGACTAACCCTCTGACCTGTTACAGGTGACAGCTTCTGCTGCTGCTGACAGCAGATCACCTTACCTAAGCTTTTTTTTCCTGTTTATAGGGAGCAAAAGTGTGAAAACAGGAGCACCATGTCACAAATGACAAGATCTGTGTCATAAGGAGAAGCTGGGAAGGGAGAGGAAAACTCACCGTGTGAAGCTCTCTCTTGAATATGATGAGTGTTACAAAGCCAACAATAATGAATATTGGACCAAGACTCAAATAAGCTAAAAGCTGACCAGAGAAATCACCTAGGGAAACAAACAAGAGAAACAAATCAGCCTGAACTTCACAAGTACTTGCCACCAGGATGTGGGTCAGCAGCTGCCCTGAATCGCTGAGAGCAGAGGGGTGAACGCAGCACTGCAGCACGTCTCCATTTTGCAGGCTGACAGCAACTGCTGGAGCCCGACGGGAGCTGAGGCAAGGAAGGCAGCAGCGCTCACATGCAGGTTCAAAAGCAGGGATGAGAGGAGCTTGGCATCCTCCAGCAGAGATTACTGCCAGCCAACTTACAACAATGACCATGGGTGTGGGCCCAGAGCCACTTTAATCCAGCATAAGCACAGGCTGCTGCAGAAGAGGCAGCGTCTTTCCCTCCCCGCATTCACACTGCCTGCCCGCGCCAGCAATTACCAGCAAACACTCCCCAAACAAATCCTTTCCCACTCCCTTCCTAAAATGGGTTCGTTTTCAGCTGGATCAGCTTCCTAATCTGTCTCACCATGTGTCTGCACGAACACTGGCATTAGCAACACAGGGAGGAAACAAATAGCTAAACACTGCGGATGAAAGAAGGGGGAAAAAAAAGAAAGGCAAGGATTATTTTGCCTCTAGCCCACCTGTGCCACACAGAAGGGATATTGGGTCTGCACCCTCCCTAGCAAACAGTGTGGTCACCCCCTGGAAGAACCCAGGAGATCTCACAAGAGGACATAAGGCACTTCAAACACGTATCTGCTTTATCCTGAACCAGCACAGACACAGGAAGAGGAAAGCAACAGCACAGAACTGTACATTACAAGCCGAGTCTGTCCTGCCTCTGTACCCTGAAGAAAGAGATTTGGGAACAACTGCATCACCAAGCAGAATTCCTACGTGTTTGAGTTTGTAACGCCAGTGAAATTCAGGAGACTTGCAGGATAAACCCGCAGGAATGCTGGGGTTTGGTTGGAGTGAGGTTAGATTTTGTTCATTACCTGAAAAGTGTGAGAAAATGCTGAATTTGGAACTGTTCTTGTGACACGTGGCAGGTCTGCTCTGCAGCAGGTGGGTTCCAGAAGCCACCAAAGCAGAACTGCAACATACCATGGCAATGCAAAGTGGAAGTAGGTGCATCAGCTGCCTAACAACAGAGCATCACACCCCTCATGGTTTCATATAAATTACACTACACAAGCTGCCCTTAAATGAAGAAATTCATGAGATAAGCTACCAGGCAGCCCAAACTGAAAGCTTTAGGAACACTTCCCAGCAGCCTCAGTTCCAGAGTTGTCAATAAGGGTTAGTTCCTCTCTGAGGAATCACCACATTTCGGATCACTCTCTGTAAATCCATGACATGTAAGTATTTTGGTATTCAAGGCATTACTTTGTCAACAGAATCCAAACTATTTGTCTTCTGGGGAAGGGCAGGGGGATGTCTATTACCTGCACAGACAGAGGAATACTTCAGAAAGTTGTCTTTCAGTTAAATAGCACCAGTAACATCACACTGAGGATCCTCCATGATGTTATCATAGAGCATTCCCAATAAATCAAACCACCAGCACACATTTCCCACCTGAAACCAATACCACAAATCAGTCCCCTCAACACTTAACTGCCCCTTTAAAACAAAACAGAGACAGTACCATAGCATTTCCCATTGCTGTGGCCAACAGTAATCAAACAGAATCACCTTCTGAAGCTGCTCTTTCTAGATGAGGTGACAAAATAGCTGTGCATTAACTGAAGGCTGTGCCCTGCAAACTGCACCAGAAACTCGTTAATGCCATCATAAAAGCACTCACTGGATTAGCAGGTTAAGGCAGAGCTACGCTAACTGAACCAGCTCTGAAAGGACTGGAAGTGCAGGCGAAGGGAGCTGACAGAGCAGGGCCGTGCTGAGCACTGCGCAGAGCCCCAGGGAATGACAACTTGTGTCACTTCTGCCCACTCTCACGCTCCAATACACGCAGGGACCTCTTCACAGGGAGCAAGGAATCACAGGAGAGCCGACAGCTTCACAGACAGATCGAGCAGGCAGTTCCACACTGCCCCTTATAAAAACAACCCTTCAGTTCTGCTTCAACTTGAGAACACAAAGCAAAGCCTCCAAGCAGGGAGAACACACCTCAAGAGAAGCACCAAAATCTCTGGAAACTGCAATATATTTAATACACAGCCCGGGTTCTTTTTTGTTGTGGTTGTTTATTTAGCATCGTTTAAGGAGGAAGATGAAAAAACAAAGAACCTAACTACCTCAATTACAGGCATCCAAAGGATGAACAGAGGAAACACCACTCGCAGCTCAGAAGCACATCATTTCTTCCGCCTTCATTCAGCATTTACTTCTGCTCTAATTCAACATTTTACCCAGCATTCTTGCAGGGGAAACATGCAAGGTTTGCCACACCAGCTCAACCTGTACATAAGAGAAATGTGAATCAACAGCACTACCCACATCCTACCACAAGACCTGGCTTTACCACCGCGGCTTCCTATTGAGGCATCTACTTACGGCACTGCTGCTGGTCTAGGTGCAAGCTGCACAGACAAACAGTGTATTTTGTTTCATGTGCACTGACACCAGTCAGTATTCATGCCTGATTTCCATTTCCTCTACTTGCACATATCCTGCTGTCACAAGCTGTGGAACACTAAAAATACTTTCAGGAGGCTTTAAACTACACCACGAGGCAAGCAGACATCAAACTTCTGCAGAAAGACTGAAGATAAAACCCAGCACTGAAGGAACCAAATCACTGGGTGTCAAAGACATACTGAGGTGTGAAACGAGCCCCAGCTGGTGAGCTGCCTCCCTGAGCAGAAAGCAGGGCAAGGGCCTGCAGGACAGATGTGCTTATAGGAGCATCACAGGCTGACTCTCAGCCAGCTCTGCACGCTTGCCTCTCCACCTTTGCCTGACAATAGCAAACATACCTAAGAGAAAACAGGAAGATTCTCTGTCGTCCTGCAGAGAAAGGGTTTGCCACTGCAGGGTTCTCTCCTCAGAACTTGTCCAATGTGAAAAAGACAAGTCCCAGAGCTTTAAGGATCCCAGCTGCGCCGAAGGATTGTTTTTTAATCCCAAACAAACCAGAACTCTGTGTTTCTCCTCCAGTGAAACTCACCCTACAGGCAGGAAGTCCCTGAAGATGTGTTTTAAGCTGCAACACAAAGCCGTCCCATGCAAAGTAGCGCACATGGAAAAAACCAACCCTAATTATACACACACAGCAGTGGGATTCAGTTTAGTTAAAAGTCACCTCAGGCTTAGCATGAGCCAACACCTTCAGAGCAGCATCCAGGGCTCTGGAGCAGTCCAAAAACCGAGGAGAACCTTTTAAGAGCCAGAAGTTACTGATCCGAAATTACAAAAGATCTTTATGTGATCCTTGATGTACTGTAACAGCAAACACAGCAAAGGCCAATAGAAAGTGGATCGGGATAACAGAAATGGAGCAGCAGCCACTCGTATCAAGGATCTCCAGTTTTCAAGTGAAAAGGAAAAATAATGCAACAGCACTGGCTCATGTGAGGTACAGAGAAATAGTATACATTTGTTACATCTCACTGCACAAGAAATAGAGAGCATTCACTGAAATCACTGAGCAGTGGGCTTAAAAGCAGAAAAAACATTAAGCTATTACAAAGCTGAGTGCCACCGGTACTGCAGAGATCCAAAGTGGAAATGGGTTCAAAGAGCAATTAGACAAAATCAGAGTGCAGCTTTTATGAACCCATTAACGGACATGGCAATCCTGATGCAACCACCAACTCATTAGTGGAAGATATACAGAAGAAGCATTACTCCTGCCCACCTGCCAGGGACAGGACACTGTGCCAAACGATCCCTCGGTCTCACAAAAGCACAGTTGCTGCTATGCAAAGTGACAGCAGGAAGTTTTTAAAGACCATCCTCTCAAGCAGCATGCTTTAATGCTCCGTCAAGTAGCACTGCCACTGTTCGTCTTTTCTCTAGCTTTGATTTTGATGTTCTCTATCAATAATTTTTCAGTTAGGTTCTCCAAAATGCCACTATTCCATCCGTTTGCAGATAATTCTAGCAAAGCATTTATCTGTTGTTTCTCAAAGCTGACACTGCAGAAAGCCCCAAAGACTGTGCAGCCAACCAAGCACCACAAACAAACATCTGAAGTATCTGCATTGACGAGGAAATGTTAGAGGGAGGCAGGAAAGATGAGCACCACTCCGGAGGCACCTGTCCCTTTCACAGCCACTAGCAGCAGCCCAAGAACAGGCTTCCTCTGTCAGACAAACATCAGGAAAGACCGACTTTCAGCTGATCACAGTGGAAGGGCACTCTCTCGCTGCAGACAAAATCTGGGACAACAGCAGCTCTGTGCTGGAAGTCTTTAAAGACGAGAGATTTGAAGAGTCAGTTGCCACCATGTCTCAGCTCGCTGCATGCCAGGCCAGCAGCCCCAGGGATCAGCCAAGAGCAAGAGAGTTTGTCACACGACAGTACGTGACGTGCCAAGAGGGTTTAATAATTTATGTTGGTAAAAGCAGGATCTATTTCTCATTCTGACCCCCTCTCTGTCAGCACAAGGTTACATCAATTCCACTGTACTGAGCATACTGCTCATCATTATTTTATAAATATATTATCAAGCAGCTTTAATGGATCTGGACTTAAGCCCTATGCAGACAGAACATAACAGCTTTCTAAATAAAGTTAGAGCACTTCCCCTGAATCCAAGGCAAAACATCAGACTGACCATCCTATTGCAACACAATTTTCTAGATCAGTATAGATGAAGAAACTTCAGTACCTAGAGATGTCGTCATCTTTCAGTCCTCTGTTTTTGGGCTTCCAGAATCACTTATTTGACCCAAGCCTAGCACAGTGCTCTTCCCTGTAACTCACAGCCCTAAGCTGGCGGAGATTTATCTGCCCCACACAACTACCTTCTGCACTGGCCTGTAAAAGAAGCAGTCAATGATGAGAGAAAATAATCGTATTGTCACATTCCTCAAGGGTCCCTTTCCCATTCAGGGTCCCTTCCAACTCAAACGATTCTACGATTATGATTCCTTAAGGTCTGTCGGGCAACCCTTGCACAGCCAAACCTGCAGATTTCAAACACCCTCATTTCCCAACACAGCCCAAGGAGGAGCACACAGCACACTGTGCACTGCCAGGTTCAGGTAAAGAGAGAAGATAGAGATGAATCTGAGCTGTGAGGAAAGATTCCCCTCTCTTCTCCTTAGCCTTCACAGTGGCATGCTTGAAAAGCAGGTTAGCAGAAGAACATATGGGGTGAAAGAAAACACATACAGAAAAGGAAAGAATGATCTTTTATGCACAACACTGGGGAAAACCCTGCCAACAGCCATGACAGGGGTGCGCAGGAACCATGTTTCTCAGTGCTCTGTCACAAATCTCTCAGCTATGTCGGCACTTTCAGCCCAGCGGACTCCAAAGCACTTCAGCAGCTTTCGGTACTGCACTTCTGAGGGCAGCATCAGGAACCAAAGCCCTGCTGCTGAAATAAAGCACGGCAAGGGACACTGCAAGGCAAGCTGGGGAATAGTGAGACAAACCAGCAACACTAGCACCACATTCAGACTTTGACCAGACCAAAGATTAGCCAAGACTAACGCCCTGACACCTCACGTGCTGCTTTACCTTATTTTTTTACTACGGGCATTAAAAAAAAGGTCCTTCTGCCTCAGCACAGCGCAAAGCACCCGAGGAGCCCCCAGACCCACCCGCTGCCGTGACAGCTGCCGTGTGAACAGACATTTGCCACCGCACACCGGGACCTCAGGGCTTCATCCAACCGCACCGAGGGGCGGCGGGGAGGGCGGGCCGGGCCCCAGGGCCCTCATTCCGCTGTGGGGACAGGAGCTCGCCCCCAACCCCCCGTCACGGCCCCATCCCCACAGCCCCGGAGGCACAGCGCCCCGCACAGCGCGCATGCGCCGAGTCTCCCTCGCGGCTCACTATCCCGCAGCAAGCTCCACCGTCCCCCAGCGCGCACGCGCGCCCCGCCGCCTCCAGGCGCCCTCTCAATGGCTCACTATTTGGCAGCCGCCAGCCTGGCCCTCAGAGGTACCGTGGAACGGCGGGCGGGGCCCGCCCAGAGGAGCAACGCGGCGAGGACCGGAGAGGTCGGACAGGGACGAAGCGGAGCTTTACCTGCGGGATACTCGACGTGAGTGAGGGAGACCGGCCGCCACGGAGCGGGGAGCGAGCACTCTCCGACTGCGGCCATCTTACCCGGATACCGGGCCGGGCCACCACAGCCAATTGGGGCGCAGTTAAGGGGCGGTGCGACCAATGGGCGGGGGCGAAGAGAGCAGCGAGCCAATGACGGTGAGCGGCAGGTGAGGTGCCGGCCAACCCAGGGCCACCCAATTAAAAATCGAACCCGGGGAGCGGCGGAGCCAATAGGGTGCTAGCATCGCTGCCCAATGGAATGGGGGTGCAGGTAGCGGGAAAGCCAATCGAGAGAAAGGCGGGCCTCATCGTCCTTCCTCATTGGAGGGAAGTGCTATGCAGATTAGCCAATCACCAGCTTCCATTGCAGCCCTCTCTTAGCCAATCGGCTGTGGCGGGTGGCGCGGGGGGCTGAGGAAGGGGCTTACGGGCGGGGACGCTTAAAGCGGCCGCTTTGTGCCTGAGGCGCCCAGTTCCGGTCAGCTCCTCACGGCAGCTTGCGTGGATGAGGAACAAACCGTACCTCTCTGCGGTGGTGAAGTTTTTTAAGAGGTAATCGTTCTGTTATAAATGAGATTGCTGCAGCTGCACTGCATTATTACACTACTTTAAGCATAACATTTCACTTTGCCCTACGCGGGCGCAAGGTGTGAGCTCCGTCGAAAATTCGTTTATTACTGATAATAAATTCCCCCTATGAAGACCCAATCAAAATGAACGTTCCCATATGTGATCACAGAGCAACGCTTAACCTGGAGAGCCTGAGGACAAAGCAGGACGCACACAGAGAAGGGAATACACACAAAAAGAGCAAATAGGCAAATATACCTCAAGAGCAAACCAAGTTAATTTCAGTTAAAAATAAATATAAAAAGTACACGAGAGCAGTGCAGGAGGTGATAAACATGGGCAAGAGGCAGGGGCTGGGTTGGGTTGTTTTCTGTACATCAGGACACCGGCTGGGCTTGCTATCCTGGCCTGAACACACTTTTTCCAGCAGCTTTCAAATAGCAATTATATCCAGTTCATTTTAAAAGCCTTTTCAGGTTGGCACTGATCCTGTCATAGCCAGAAAAATAGCATCAAAGACTCATTATTTCGGAAAGAAAGAAAATATTTACTGCAGAAGTTCATTTCAGAAGCGATATAAGGTAGCATGAGTGATTTACTGCTTTCATTATTAGAGCTAAATAAATCTCCTCCTTTCCCAGCTCTTGAATATAGAGTTATGCTGGCAGAGTGGATTACATTTGATCTATGTACCATGACAAGTACTGAAAATTGTGGGCTTCATTGCTGTATTCACCCACTCCTTCCTGAAGATAAGAAGAAAGTGTCAATACAGAGAGCAGCCTTTGCTCCGTTCCATCAGCGTAAGAAAGCACAAAGCTGCTCTGAAGATGTAATGAGTATACAGTCTGACACCATGGAAACCAAGGTAAACTCCTGTTTAACTCTTTCAGCTAACGTGCTGGGTGTGGCAAGAGACAGAAGTTCTCCTATTCATGAACATTTTATTTGCATATATCACAGCTCATGACAGGCTTGCATTAATGCTAACAGAAGCTTTTTTTAAGCATATGGATGAAATTTCAATCACCGTGGAAGCAAGCAACTTATCTGGTTCAATCTATTTTCTGTCTCATTTGAAAAGGAAAGTATTTAAACACATTGTAATTTCCTCAGAGGAAGAAGATGAGTTTGCTGCATCACGCAGCAGATGGCCATCTCTGATATCAGCCCACACTCTTTACTCTGCTTTTCTTTCACATAGGTTGGGAGACTGATAAGGATACTATAAGAACTGGGAAGATGTCTAAGAGATTCTGCTCCTTACTGAGATTTCTGTTATCACTATCACAGCCCACCAGCCTATGCACACCACATGTAAACACAATCAAACCACCAAGGGAAAAAGAAAAATCTCAAAAATGAATCCCTGGAGTTTCCACCCACTGCTCAAAGTACAGTGAGTTGTCATGTTTATTTTATAGCTCACTTGATCTCAGGGTAGACTATTGAGTAGAACTTCATACAAACAAAACCATGAGAATTTACTTGCTCTGACTTTAGCATTTTGACTCTAAGACAAAGGAACTTTGCTTTATACTATTGCCCTCATGTGAAGGGTGTTGCCACAACTGCCACCTGTATTGGAAACCAAGGTACCAGTTGCTAGCAGGTTCCTCTAGGTAGTTCAAGAACAAAAACCAAGATCATGAAGGAAAGTTTTATTTGACTTATTCAACTTGTAATGCCCACATCCTAAGATTAGAGGTATTAGAAAAAAAAAAGTAGCCACAAAGAAAAAAAAGGAAGAAGCAAAACACAGACAGATATTTACACCTTTAAGACATCAAGAAAAAAAAATAGGCACAAGTTTACATTCATTAGTTTCAGATATGGCAGAGAAACGTTCAACTGAAGAGGGATAAATAAAATCCTGCTTTCCCCACATCCTTGTCTAAGACAGCACAAGTCATGCTTTTCAAAGCTGCACTGATCTTGTACATAAAACAAGGCAGATTATCCTCATTTTTAATATGCTTTTGCTTTAAAGATTATAGAGACCCTTCCTAGAGCCATTCAGTTCAGTACATACATACTGAAGTACTGAGTATGTGCTTTAAGCGCTAGTGAAGCTTGTTACAACTCCCATGTAAAAACTGAAAGTCATGCAAATCTGTTTAAGTATCAGAAACTAGTAAAGGATTTTATTTCATAGCTGCTAAGCCATTTCAAATCTTACAAGTGTCAGCAGAGAATGATTTAACCCCTGAAGAAAAAGGGTGCATTATAAAAGAGGCAAATTGTCTCTTGAGATCTACCCAAATACATATCTCATCTACTACTAATACTGAAGGACTCCTTTGCTAAACACAATATGCTAGGGAAAAAGTTGCCCTGCTGTTCCCTTACGAAGCTGGAGGGCAGACAGCTGCTCAGGCATAACCTTTTGCTGTGCCCTGCGAAGCAGATGAGTATGAGGTGGTTGCCGTTTCAGCCAAACCCTGCTTTAGAAGGGATCGGTGGAAGCAGCCCTAACACCTACTCCAGCTCACATCCAAAAAGGAACTGAATGCAGGAGGGGACTCCCCTCACGTCAGGGCTGTGAACCCACTGATCTCAGCAGTACCACCTAGAGGTGGCGAGAATGTTTTGCATTTCCTCTAGAGCCCCACTGGGATCAGGCAGTGATGAAATAGGAGTTGGGGGGTTGGGGGAATGTAGGAAAGCGTAGCGTTCTCCCCAGGCAAAACCGTTTGTCTCAGCAGAGACTTGGCTTGAGCAGGAGCGATTTAGTGTTGGCAGGTGGAGGGGAAGAACTCAAGCTTCAAAAAGCTGCAGATGTTCTTCAGGAACATCCATCTTTACCTTCTTGCAAGGGCAGCATATCCCACTTGGAATAAGGGCTAAGCAAGAGAATAAAACTGTAATAAAACTATCTTTCTTCCATGTCACTGATTAGGAATTTACGATTTCATAGTTTAAGAAGCTACAACGCAAGTTAGCATTTGCTTCATAAGGACCCTGTTGTTTGTCCTCCCCTGTGATGTGAGCCACCAGTGGTCTCATCCATACACAAAGCAGGCAGGCTGCCCAGAGCACCAAGGCCTAAAGGCACCCAAAGTAGTAAATAAATATACATAAAACACAAATCCGAAATGAATAGCACTGATTGTTTAAATGTACAGCCCATCTTATTACATGGAACTAAACGTTTCAGCATCTTCAAACCACTACACAAAGCTGCAAGAGCATAAATCACTAAAGTATTTTTTGGCAAAGTAACTTGCTTCCAGAATTTAACATACATTCAAATCACAGTGTACATATAACAGGTGTGTCACACTACTACAACATCCCCTATTTCCTCACAGTATATTCTGCCAGAAGCAAGACACCTCAGAGACCTTTCCTCGTTTCATTTGCTCTCTTAAATCCTTCCCATAACAGTTTATTTAAAGCAGCCTCACTCAGGTCAGCTGCTCCTTACTTCTGCTTCAATGTTGTGCTGTTTATTGCATTAATCTTGTCTCCAGGATAAGCCACATCAGTCTGATATGCTTACAGAACAGATGTTACATGCTCTACTCTTGCCCTCTTGCAAGCATCCTGGGAGCATTATTTATGCCTTTTACATCCTCCTGTTTACTTTTTCCCTGCTTACTTCCTGCTTTTAACAGCAGAATCCACATTAGGTTTCTGAAGAGGAAGAAAAATTTTATTCTTCAAGTGCACATACTGATTTTCCATTCCTATGGAAACTCCAGGTTCTTACATTATACCTTCCCCCCCACCATACTATAGCTAGGTCAAACTCACACTTTTACCTGGGATAGACACGAGGGATAACAAATCTAGGGGGAAAAAAACAAACAACAGCAGTGAAGCTTGTGTTTTGGTTCAAGCCCCCATTTTCTTCTCCCTGAATACCTCCTCGCTCTGAGCCTGGGCTCAGAGAGCCCTGTGTGGACAAAAGCAGGAGAAAGGACAGGCTGCACCTTCAGCCTTCATCTGCGGTATTACAGTCACAGAGGACTCGGTACATCATTGCAAGCCTTGCACAAAACCCATGAACTTCTCAAGTCCAGCACACTCAAATGCTGCTATCCTAACCTAATCTCCTATTCAGAGAATGATCCAGCCAGACCTCAGGTGCCAGCTGTGCCATCAGTATCACATCACATGAGAAGAGCCCATCTCAGCACTACATACACATGCATTTACTATATAACCAAAACTATATTGTGTTTCTTAGGATAAACAAAGTATTAAAAAATTGTTTCCTCTCTAGCAGCTTGATCCCAGTTCTCCCAGTACCTGCACAATCTCTGTGTATCACATCCAACACCCGCCTGTCTTCTGGCCTTGTGCGTAACAGGAACAGGCACCATGCTATACCAGTTCCCTCCGCCTGTGTACTTCACACTGCATTCCTCTTACCTAGCAAGAACTGCTGCTGGCTAATTCTGAAATACAGCAAGGCACTTTGATGGATGTTAAAGACTGTGTGCGCACAGGCAGGATGCAAATCCACCCCCTCCTCACAATAGCTTGCCTTTAGGGCAAACACAGACCTCAGCAATCTCCTGAGGAGAGATGACCACAGCACAGCAAGTCATCTGGCCTGCAAAGAACAGCAACGTGGAGGGAACAGACCAGCTTCCTCAGAGTTTCAGATTGGTTACAAAAGTCCACGTTTTACTTCAGTGCTTTACAGAACTACTACTTCCTCCCTGGGGAAAAAAACTATTGCTAGTCATGCTGCATGTGTTAAAATATGTGAAGTCAAATCAGCAGTAATGTCTGTAGAAACACAGCAGAGAAATAACAGTAATAAAAATCCCAAAGCAACATAAATCTCTTTGAGAAGCCAAGGGTCAAGTGGAGAATTTACCAGTGATGTTCCTGCTCCTCCAACACAACCATAAACATCAGGAACCATCTGCCAGGTAACATGTAGGCCAAACAGGTACATGGGTTGCCCTATTCAAGAGAACTGGGCAAAAGTCTCAGCCCATTCAGTTCATGATTTATCTGACACATTAAAAATAATAAAAGGTACAGAAGGGTGGAACAAAGACAAAACTCAAACCATAAGCTGGCAAGTGGTCCTGGATCCATCCCAGCAAACAGTACTGGCTACAAAAAGCAGAAGGTCCCACCAGGCTGCTGTGTGTTGAGATAGTCTTGTGGCCACCACTGACCATTGCAGGTAGTTTAATCCAATTCTGTGAGGAAAAAAGTCCTTGTACAAAACTGTTTTCCTCCTCTGACTGCCATCAGATGAGCTCCTTCAGCGGCTCGCTTTCAATGGGAAGTGTGCCATTCATCTCAGGGGAGCTCTCCGTGCCCAGGTAACCCAACAGGATCTCACTGCGCCTCCGTGACAGCTGCAAGATGTCTTCTGCCAGCAGCTGCACTGTTGTGTATCTCACATTGTCCAGATCAAACATGTCCTTCAGATATTGTACTATCTGGTGCTGCAAAGATAAAAGGAAGTTTTACAGTAAGACCTTCTCTCACACCTTCCAATACCACCTATCCCGTAAGGAATTTCCTATGCCTGCTATCCAAGCAGATCTGCTTCAGGCTGGATATCACTTTTGTGACCAACTCCCCTCACACCTCTGAAACAGGACAGCAGAGCTCCTAAAGTCATTAAAGAAATGCCAATGTCCACAGCAGTAACCATACCAGCACTTAATGGAAGCAACATCAGCACCTCATGATTTTATCCGCAGACATGAAGACCAAGTATGTAACTTTTATCATCACGTGCACTTAGAATTCTTATCAATCTGAATTCAGATTCAGAACCAGTGATTGTTTAGAAGGCTCTTGTATACAATCAGATTTCTAATACCACATCAGTCAAAGCCAGCCAACAGAAGCACGCATGTAGCTTTAAGCTAGAAGATTGCAGGACTCCCACACAGACCAGGTAGAGGAAAGCCATCTTACCTTGAAGAAACTGCAGACTTCAGCGAGCTGCTGTTTGGGCCCCAGAAAACCAAAGGCTAGAACAGGACTGACATGCTCCGATACGGAGTAGAAGTGAGAGATAAAGCCATCTGGTACCTGCAACAAGGAAGGGAAAAACTGGTAGGTCTCAGTTCTCAGACAGAATTAGCAGCTTGTTCCATATCAACTACCAAAGCTGGAACTACCATTCCAGAAAGCACTGTGCTTCAGTAACTGAAGAGCTGCTTAAGAATATCTCATCCTGCAGAATTGCAGTTACCCACCAGATTTCTTGAAGGATGACTTGAGCTTTCTACCTTTATGTTTCTAAGCTACTCTTTCAGGAGAAGAATAAATAGAAGAAAATGGAAGGCGACCATCAGGCAGTCCTTACCAACTCTACCTGTAATCTCCAGACTAAGCCAGGAACGAGCACAAAAAATTCCAGATACCTAAGATGGAGATTCTGCATGGCAATACAGCTTCCAATGTACTCATTACACTTTGCATCATCTCACAAGGCAAACCCGGTCACACCAGCTAGTTGTGGGACAGGAGCTGAACACTTGCCAGAGGCCACAGTCCCTGTGGTAGAAGTGGGATTGTGAAGTTGCAGCTTCCTGTTCTCCAGGTCCTCAAACTCATCTGCTGCAGTACTTACAGGAGCAACAGGTTTAAGGGAAACGCACGAAGTACAAGCTAGCCAGTGGTCAGCACTGGGAGGCAGGAGAGCACATGAGCCCACTCACTGCACCGCCAACAGGCAAACTTCAGAGAGCAACTGAGACCATTCCTATGGGATCGTGAGCAAGGGTAGGGAATAACAGATGGAGAACATTATCCTCTGAATAAGTGAGAATAAAGTCACAGCAGTAAAACACTGATGTTGCACTGGTACAAAGAAAAGACAGCAGGACCCCAGCACTCTGAAGCAGAGAAAATGCCGTTCAGTTCATTCTTATACCACAAAGATTCTGCATTTCACCAAGATCTTGGTGATATCTTTTCAGCTTCAAATGCATTTGATTCTTTCCCTGTTCATTAATTTTGCTTACCATTAGAAGCCTCCGTTTTGCTTTCAGAACAGACCAGCAGGCAGTTGCTAGGGCCTACAATCAACACAGAGACCATCATTTGCTGGGATTACTCTCCTGAAGAAAAAAGCCTGCCAACACATCGCCATCAAAGTATCAAAGCAGTGGCCCTTCTGTGCCAACAACTCTAAAATTAGTTAGGAAAAATCTATACGAGCTGGAAGCAGGTTTGGCCACTACAGATCCATTCTAGACAAACCAAAGTGTTTTTGAAGATCTCTAATACAATCTGGCATAGCTGCCATGTGCCCCAGAATACAGACTTTAAGCAGATAGCTGTTGAAAGATTTACGCATACTAGAGGACTGCTTTTAGAGTTTCAAGAAAACATGGTGTTTCTAAAGAGAAAACACCGTTCTGCCAGGCCAATCACAGTGATATATCATCATCTTCCCTAGCTTTGGCACTGCTGGACACGAGGACTGCCTGGTTAACCCACCGTCTCCTTGAAGCTGTCGGACAGCCAACGGTTGCGCAGCACAGCCAGCACAGAGGAGGGTGGATTCTCCAGATCCTCAAAAGCATCCATGAGGATAAAGTCCAGCACAATATCAAAGAAACTCATGCACACCACCTGTCAGAGAGCAGAGCAGTCTGTGAAGGAAACAGGTTTACAGAAAAAAGGAGATGGACTTTGAAACAACAAAACAATGTTTGCCACCAGCATAGGAAGCTGTGTTCATCCAGTTCACTGGCCAAAGCCCAGACAGGGGCTGGCCAAGGGGCTTCCAATTCCTGAGTCCAGGAAAACTCCAGTCAAAAGGGCAAGCAAATCTTAGAGCTACACACATTAGCTTGTGCCCTCTAGGAAGAGGGTGTGGTGGTTTTTTTCCCCATTATTTTTACTTTTTAAACACAGTAGTGCTAACGTTGCTGAAAGCAAGATTTGCTATGAAGCTTAAACACTCAGCCAGCCAGTTTTCCCCCTGCCCTCCCGCACAGCATACAATTGCTGAAGTAATCGTATTTCAGAAGCCATTCATTCACTTCATGGTTGGTCCTACATGTCCATTACTCTCCAACTCCTCTCCAACTTCTAGAGAGAATGTCTTTACCAACCCCTCTTCCCTCCAGCTCCTGCTGTGTGGTCGGCCAGGTTTCTGGCTTCAGTGCATAATGCAGCATCTCCTCATAGCTTTCCAGAAAAGCTTTGGGATTCTGCAAGAGCAGAGAAAAAGCGCTTCAGAAGGTACAGCAGTTGTGGACACGTTACACCAAAGGCTTGCTTCTCTATGTTGAGCTAACAAACATCAACACATGCCACTGGCTGAATTTTTCAGCCAACACACACTTTGTATGGAAATACTTTTTCTGTGGGAGGCATGGACAGCCCCAGGCTCAGCTGTGACTTAGAGCACATACTTAGCTGACTTCAAGGAAGTGGTTAGAGGCACCTATACACAAACCAAGTCCAGTGAGACTAACACCGTGCAAGTGTCTCTGTTTGGGAGATGATGTGGTTGGTGCAGAGGTTTCATTATTATTTCCCTTTCCTGTATTTGAATGTTCCTATGATGCACTCTGTACCTTCCGCTCTCTCTATAATGAGGCACAGTGTCAAACTGTGGGCAGGAGCTGCGGAGAGCCTCTTTCATGAGAATTTGGTTGAACAAGATTAAAAAAATAGACATTTTATTTTTCACAGGGGTCACCTATATACAGATGAAGTTTTCTCCATTCACAGTCCATAATTTACCTAGTGCATTGAAGGAACAGTGTGTCCCTGTGCCCACAAGGGAATTGAGCCGCTTTCAAGCCTCCTACCTTTTCAGCTTTTGTCATCAATCCTATCACCATTTGCTTCCCAACCTCTCCAAAAAACAGTTGATTGCTTTCATCCTCCAGCAGCTCCTGCAAAGGGAACAAAAGAAGTCTCTGTGAATGGGAGTGACAGCTTCTGGCCAGCTGTGCAATTCCCAAGCTTTCACATTCCAACACTAGATCAGCAAAGAGGCCAGGTAATCAGCACTCAAGCTGGGCATGGGGACCAGGAGATACTTATTCCTCTCCAAATCAAATTGATGATGATTACAAAGTTAAGTAGCAGAAGCCTGGACTGTTTCTGTTTTTACTTGCTCTATAGGGAAAAGGCTTCAGTCTTACATGGATGTAGGAGAACACATTGCTGGAGGCAGCGTGCCATGGGAATGCAGGAACTGCAAGGACAGCCAGCCTCGCACTCCTTCACTGAACCATTCTCACCTTGAAGGCCTGCCTGACACAGTGCAGCTTTGCAAGGAAATCCTGGTCACTGTAGCAGCCAAGGAGCTCTGTCCTAGAGGGAAAAGGCAATGAATGCACAAATTTCAGTTCTCCTAATATCTGTGACCCCAACAACTATGCTCTTCTAAGAAAAAAAATTCCAGGCTCTGCCTAGGAGAAAGTAACAAGTGTGTTTCCTTTGCGTAGTTCCCTGGAGGACCACAGTACCTCTGCAAAGGCTGTCACAGCGTAGAACTGTGCAACCCAGCCACACAGAACAGTTATGCTTATTATTAACTTCCTGGGATGACATCCTTTCTTACCATACACCTAAAATCTAGAAAATGCAAACAAGCAACAAAGACACGAGGAGTTTCCTGCCCCAAAGGGTTATTCTTTTTGTAGGGCTGTTCAAAGGTAAAGACTGTGTTCAAATTGCTCAAAGGAGCCCTGACACAAGCATCCACAACTCCCGATGGCACTTCACCTCAACGTCCGGCATGCAACCTTCCCTTCTTTCACTAGCTGCAGGGCTTCTTCATATGCTGCTACCGGCTTTGATAGATGGAATGGTATCTCCTCAAAGTGAAGAGAGTCAAAGAGCTGTAAGGGTAGCAAGAAGCATGGGGAAAAAAACAAATGATCTCATTAAATATTTGTAAATACTTGGGGACTGCACACAAGCGAGACATTCCTTCTTTAGCTGGCAAACTTTTGTCAGCCCCAATTATTTCATGCAAAGGTATTTTCCTTCCCACCAGTTTCACACAGCTCAGTATTCCCTAAACACACACAACCAAGCCACATTACATTAGATATACAGCATTCTCCTTGCTGTTTTAGCATGTTTTCTACAGTAGATTGGAAGATGACCTGCAAATGTTGGTTGAAAAGGACCTCCAGCCTCCCACTTGAAGTAGAATGGTTCCCCACACTAGATCAGGTCAGTTACGGTTTGTTCTGGGGAAGCCTTGAAAGCCTCCACATAATGAGATTTCCTGATCTTTCTGGGAAGGGCTGCACCATCACCCTAATGAAAAAGCTTTTCCTAACATCTATCCAATCTGGGGCTGTTGCTCCATATTTTATCATCTTCCTCTATTAAGATGTGATTGGCTCCACTGTCTTTGTGGCTTCCGTCCAAGCAGCTGCTCTGCTACACACAGTAGGAACTTAAGTTACCTCTGCTGCAGAGAAGAAGGAGTCCTCAGAAATTGAGCTGTCTTCATCATCGGTCCGAAGCCGTAATGACCCATCCGTCAGTGGAAGCATTAAAGTCTTCTCTAGAGGAGACAAAGAAGCTGCACGTGTTGGAGTTCACAGACTACTATTCCTCCTACAGTCACTATGCTCTCTCTCCCACCCTCATAAGAGCATTTTGCCAACACTCTTTTGCTTTGCTCGTGGAAAAGAAAAACAGAAAAACTGTCTAACTAATGTATTTCACACCCAGCTCACCCAGATCCAGCAGCATGCTGTCTGATGGAAGTGAAGACCCAAACTCCTCCTGAAGGTGGTAGGCTCGGTGCAAGAGGGACTCCAACTTCTCAGCAAACTCTCTTTTCTGGGACTCCTCCTTGAAGATAAATGCCATAGAATTTACAGATTAAATTATGTGTGAGAGGGAGAGAGGGAGAAAAAGAGAGAGAGAGAACTCAATCCTACAATACAGCAAATACTGTAAGGTGAGGAATGCTTCTATACAGCCTATTCAAATCCTCTGGTATTTTTAGCTTCACAACTTTGTACTCCTGTTAAAAAAGAAAGAACTTTAGTCTGCTATCCAGAGAAACAGGTATTTTTACAAGTTACAGATCACTTAACTCTCCTGACTTGTGATTCCCTCTTGAAATTAGGCTGAAGTCATATATCAGAGAACCTGTGTTGAATACAGAAGCATATCTAGAACTGGCTAACAACATAAGAGCCCTTGGATTAAGGTGCTGGGCACAAGCAAAGCTTGCTGTAAACACAAGAAGAAAAAAAGGAAAAAAGAAAAATAAGACAGCATCTCACCTTCACGCCCTGTGTCTGCACGAGTATGTCACCCAGTAGACAGAAGCATTAACAAGAAGCACAGGATCTATTTTGATGTTGGATTTGTTTGCAGAAACACTATGGAGATTGGTGGCCCTGCCTGTGGCAGGGGGTGGAACTTGATGATCCTTGGGGTCCCTTCCAACCCAAGCCATTCTATGATTCTATAGGACACTTCAAAAAGTGACAGCAAGAACCCAGATTTGACTTGCATAAATACCCACTGCAGAAGGCAAATATCCAATACACTTACTACACTAGGTCCTATTTACGACAGCCTTGAAACACTTTTTACCACTGAGAACTCCTGGAATGTTTGGAGTTCAGCTCCTTTCACAACCCTGAGCTGCAGCTGCTCTGTTTAGCTTTGTAGTCAGTCATCATGGAGCCTTCTTAGCTTGGACCTCCTCAGACGTCTGCCCACCATAGTCATCAGGTCCAAGACAAGGCGTTGTCCTAAAATACTTGTTCTGTAGGTGGAACAAGTTACACATCTCCCCGCTCCACTTGTTCTGTGAACAGAGGCATCCTTAGCAACTACTTTGCTTTAGTCATTAATACACGCACAGCCAGCTGCATCCTGCTTCTCCACTCACCTCCCTAGGAAGTGAGAATGACCGCCAAGCTCTCCACTTTCAATGTGTTAAAGAGTTACAGACACAACACTGCCAGGCAAAAAGCAATTTCTTCCTCTCAGGCACTGCATTTATTACAGCCTTTTCACACTGCAGACTCTGCTGCTTGAGCACTTGCATGACAGTGAGTGACATGATCTAGAAGGTGGGCAGAAAAGCTGAGGAATGAGGGGGAGAGACTTATTAGAAAGAAAAAAATTAGAAAATTAAAAAGAAAATCACCCACTCACACTGCATAAGGAAGCCACAGATGTAGACAGCTCTTAAACAGTCTGGCCCAGCTCTGCCCTCAATTTGCTCTTCTTCTATCCTATTAGTTACTGCTACTGGCATTCTGCCTGGCCTTTAGGCATGTTTCCCAGCTGTCAAACGCAAGGGAAAAGTGGGGACCTACCTCTGAGGCATACTCAGACAAGTTCTCTTGGTGTTTCTTGCTGTCCCAGGGCACAGGAGTGCTGGAACTAGCACTGTCCCGCTGCCTGATGGTCAGTGCCTGTTCCCACTTCTGCAGGGCCTCCTCAAACAGCTCCATGCCTGGCAGCACAAACAAAGAAAGCTCTGAGATCTTGTAACCAACAGGTGACAGAGTTCAAGTCAAGGATGGGAGAAAGCTTGCTATTAGAGCACAAAGGTGCACCCACACTGCATAGACATACAGCTGCTGATGATCTATGCCACTTCACACCCTATTTTTGCTCTTCCCATGATAAACAACCCCCGCACTCCTGTGTTTGTTTACCTTGAACATAGAGGCTTTCTGCACTGGAATCACCGATGGCTCCATCTCCCATTGCCTGGGCCTCCCACATCCCAGCCGATGCTGGTGTTGGACTAGAAGAATTCACAGCTACCATCTGCAGGAATCACAGAATTGCAGGGATTGGAAGAGACCTCTGGGGATCGCTAAGTCCAACCCCCCTGCCAAAGCAGGCAAATACCTTTTGAAATATCTCCAGGAAGGTCAGCATTAAAACCCCTTGCCTTGTAAGGGGTGGTACGAACAGTTACCAGCCCCTTCCCATGTAGGTTCACGCCATGCTACCAACTGCCAAGAGCTGTTAAAGAGGGAAGACAAGAAGTCCTGCCCTTTGCCACCTGGCACCACAGCAGTGTCTTTGAAAGCACAGAAATCCATGTAGGAAATACCTTCCCCACTAATATACAGTGAAGCTTCGTTAGGAAACAGTGAGGTGTGCAACTACGAGCACAAGTAGGAGAGCACTTATGGAGGCAACAGCCAAAGAAAGCTTCAAAGCAACCACTACAACAGCACAAGCATTTTGAGATGAAGTTTGTGTCAGCCCCAACTTTCCATACAAATGAACATTGGAACGGGGAGACGTAACCACAATCCAAAGAAAGCAGCAGATTATCAGCAAAAATACAGCTGGGGAATTT
The DNA here is from genome assembly GCA_016647715.1 of Pavo muticus. NCBI lineage: Eukaryota > Metazoa > Chordata > Aves > Galliformes > Phasianidae > Pavo > Pavo muticus. Next base: position 5,118,125 of record JACDJE010000064.1, read on the forward strand.
GGCCAAGGAAAATTCCAGCTCTTTCTTTGTAACTAAACCTTGTCACGGGAAGGCTGAGCGCTAAGATCCACAATGCAAATTGTCAGCTTGCTCAAGTTTCACCCCTGTGCATAAGCATCTTCTGAAGTCTGACAAAACACAGTGCTGGGTTCAGATAAAGTCAGTGACCAGTATTTTCACAGTTGTTTTCAGATGACTTAGATAAAATGCCCAAATGCGAGCCTGACGCTAGAGAAAAAGCTACAGTAAATGGCTGATAGATAGTTCTTGCCATGCCCTCGTTGATTCATCTCTGTGGAGTGGTAATAAATCACTTTGAGATCCAGGACTGCAAAGAGCAATTCACTGCTGCTGACTTATTTACTAAGTGACAAAGCTCAGGAAACCAGAGGAGACAGCAGGCAGAACCTGCAGCTGTGTGAAGGATGAGTTGTTCTCCCATCACGTAACATAAAAGCAATGAGGACAACATCACAGAAGTTCAGCTCCCACACAGTGAAGGGGTATTGGAACAGATTTCTCTCTGTGGATATCGTTACTCAAGTACCAGCAGTGGAAAAAAGAACTTTGTTTTATGTCAAGAGAAACAGCCTTCAGCAATACAAAACCCAGACACCATCTGTGGGAAAGGAGAAGCCACAGGGGAATTAAATGGATGCGAGTCCATGAAGGGGGAGGAGGCCAGGGCTGGACACAGCGTGGTGTGCACAGGCGCATCCCATCCTGTCCCAGTTACCCAGGGGAAAACAGGCAGGCTGCACACCCAGCACCGTGCCAGCACTGCCGCCTGCTGGAGACACACTTTGGCCAGCATAAATTTTTGTCAGCTTTCTGGTTCTTTAAATATCAGAGCATGCTAAAAATAATGCAGTACCTGCACATTGTGCCTAGATGATTTTTCCCCTTCCTTCCCCAGCATCGCTAATGAAACACCAAGCAGAAGTGCTCCCGCAGCTGATGCCAAGAAGGGGTTTTGTGGCACGTCACAGTGTTGGAAGCTGCTGTTCACTTGTGCCTTCTGTTACTCCAGTCAGCTTTGAGCAGTGAGGATATCAAACAGGCCCTGAAGCCACAAACATTCCCCAGTGTTTCTGCCTTTGGTCTCACAAGAGGTGGATATACACAGTGACAGCTTCTGCTTCGAAGGACATAGAACTACCAGGCTGTGTCCCAGCCTGCACTGTTTCATTAACAGAGCTACCTGTTTTTTGGTAGTTAATGTGGGTTTAAAAATTGAACAACCTTGAGCAGCCTGTGCAGAGGCAGAAGGGCTGCGATGACACAAAGGTTGCTCCACCTAACACCCCTCTACAGAAGGAAACAAACTTCTCTCCACTGCAAGACCCAGCAACAATTCATCCTTGCTCCTGTAGAGGGGCATAGATAACCTCCTTCAGAAATCATGGCCATGTCCCACACACAGGTCCCTCCCACAACCTCTCGCTGACCAAAGACATAGGGGAGACCCTAGGGCTCTTGGCCACAGGAGAACACTGTTCTGCTTCCAGAGGCATGCCTGCCTCAGACAGCTCCAGACCATCACTGTTAAATTACAACAAGCCTGCCCTCCAATTACACTGTAACCTCTTCTACTCCAAAATCGTGGCATTATCCATCAGCCAGCACAACCCATGGACGTGGTGATCTTGTTATATGGAGATGCACTTATCTCCCACCCCTGCTTCTCTCAACCCTTCTGAGAAGGTCCTTACCGAGGCAAGGCTGTGGGAGGAACTGGAATGTTTGCTGGGCTCGATGGAGGAGATCCCGCTGAGCGTGTCATTGCTCTTGCTGCTGGGACTCTGGACTCTCTTGCTGGAGTATCCTGAAGTTGAGGTCACACAAAAACAGGATTTTAAACCTGGTGGCCTGTGCATGCAGAGGATGGAGGCGGGCTCTCCTGTCACAGCGAGTGCTGTTGGGCATGAGAACCCTGCAAGCTACAGAAAGTGCAGTCCATGTAAGAAACTGCAGCAGTCACAGGAAAACATGACACAAAGCAAAAGAGATTCACTGCAGCTGTGGTTTAAGGAGAGGAACATCGTCCTGTCAAGCATGACTGCAGATAGGCAAGGCAGCATCCAATACCTAGAAATGAGTCAGATCTCCTTTATGCTCTATTTTGCTCCTAGACATGAAGCAAGCTGGTATAACGTGGACCTGATGCTGAGGAATGAACATGCACTGCCTTTGATGGTAGGAGGCGAGCACAAATGGAAAGCATCAAGGAGAAACTCCTCCAGCTTCCCTTAGGCTGGGCAGAACACAGACATAGCACAGACAGTGGTGCTTCCATAGTTATTTGGCATGCTTCAAGGGCTTTTTTTGGTTGTTTTTTTGTTTTATTTTTTTCCCCTACAGTGCTTAATGAGGAGCTGGGTCAGCCTGAACAATCAGTACAGGTGGGTGAAGAAGCTGCCCGTGGTTTGGGAGCTTCAGCAGCATGGGGCAGACACTCCTGACCCACAGCTAGGCCACCACCCCCCCCAGGCTGCACCAGGCAGATGCAGCTGCACGCAGCACCCACAGGCATCACCAAAATCAATACACAGCCAGGTCATGGTGTGCCCCAGGCTGTTATTATCAGGGAAGCATGGCAAAACAAGTCTATAGACTTTGTGTGGGCAGGGGGATAGGAACTACATGCCTTGGGGAAAACCTCAGTGTCACTTCCCCCCCAGTCACATGGGTTTTGAGCTCAGCATCTCTCCCTTTCCTGCACTAACCCTGTGTTCATAGCACTGTGCTTCAGATCTTTAATTCCATTCTACATCAATGTAGTGCACAGAAATCACTTTTCTTTCCTCTCTGCCCACTTGCCAGGAACGTTCCATGGTCCCACTGCTGCTTGTACACACCCTTTCTTTGAACACTATTTTAGCAATATTCTCTTCACCCCCTCACTACGTGGTTTTGGGGACCCCCCTTTATTGCAAGGCCAACCTTTCTTCACAGAAGAGACCCTTCTGGTTGGCAGGATGGGCACTGTGACGCCTCCAGGCTTAAAGCCACACTTCTCTGGAGCAATCTGCTTCTTTCGGCGACGACGACGCTTCAGCTGATGAGCTGCAAGAGCCAACGCAACTGTCCCAAGAGCTGTAGCAAACAGTACCTTACGTAGGCCTGGAGAGAGCCGCAGCTGAGAGAAGACAGACTTTAAACACAAAAGATACGAAAGAGCAACAGTGAAAAACCAAAGTCTACCGCCCTTTTTAAATGTGTATTTTTTTAATAGCAGTACTAAAGATAAGATACCTGAAATGTACGTTGGCATTTCCCCTCCCACCCACAGGACTCCTCCCATTATCTGCTACACAGCTGAAGCTTAACAGGAGAGAAACTGCATAGCACCAATGTGATGGAACCTGGGGAAATTGTCTCAATTCTCACTGCCAAAACAAGCCATAAAATTCACAAACAGCCCATAGCAGATGGGACCTGACTGACCCAAGTTCAACTCTGAAACCCTGGTATGTAGCTGAGCTTTACTATCCCAAACATTGCATTACTACAAATGGAAAATATACCAATAATCTTTAAAGGTATACATGCACTTAATGCCTTTGAAGAGAAGAAAGGTGGAACTCAGGTGTTGTCCCACAGAGTGATGGGGAAACACTTCTCTCACCCTACTCCAAATCCAACCCCACTACCCTGGCCTCTACATACAAACCAAACGAACTGACAGGTTCTCCCACCATCATGCCTCTATTCCTCTCAACTAACACAGACTCTTCTTTCTTGGCAGACAATCTCCAGAGACAAAGCCCAAGGAACCAGCTGGAAAAGACTTTTCTCTTGTTGTACCTGCCCAAACGTCGTGTACACAAACACGGGGATCTCCGCCACAGTCATTGCCAAGGCCTGGATGATGGACATTCCCTCGGTCCTTCTAAATGCCATGGCTAAAGGATGACCTCAGCACCTCCAGGAGTCACGAAGGGGAAGGACACTTGCGGATGGATGCTGCACGAGCCGCTCACAAGGAAATCCAGCTTTCGTCTGACATCGAGCTCAGTGTCCTGGAGCCAGCCTTCACCCAGCAATCCTGAAGGAAGAGGGAAAAATCAGGTGAGTGAAGGGAACGCACAGCCTGTACTTCCCTGTACTGCACTTCACAAACAGCACACCAGCTCACTCAGAGCAGCAATGCTGCTAGAGCCAAACCTGAGCTTTAACTTAAAGCATCTCCTCATCCATAGCAGCAATTGTTGCTTCTCATACCAAGTATGGGGTAAGGTTCACAAACTGCTCTATAGTGGCAGCAGTGTCCTTGCACTCAAAAGCTGAAGCTGTGCCAGAGATTTCCACATGCTCCACAATGGGCTGCACGTGGTTGGACAGAACTTTCGGCACCCCCCATGTAAAAAAAAACCACATATATAAATAACATAATTATTCCAAATAACCACATATGCACCTTAATCAGCAAAACTCTGCTCGCCCTTGATTCTGTCACTGTAAAGAGCCACTAAGCAAAGGCTGTTTCTCCCAGGAGGTTTTAAAGCAACCTGAGTTTAGCAGAGCTTTCCTGGCTGTGCTGGAAGCTAGGAAGCAGGGCCCTGCTTCATGTCAAGGACAGAGCTACAAAAAAAATATGTATTGAAACCAGAGAGGTATCTTTTAACCACCACAAAGTTATAAATGCTTTAGCCCTGCTCTCCCTGCCAGGCCAGCCTTCACAGCAGTGCACTTGGAAACACTGCCCTTACCCATATGCAGCCACGCTCCGGCCACGCTGCACTCTGGTACCTTTCCAGGTGCCTTCCCACACCGACAAGTGAAACCCATCCCATGTTTTAAAGCCACGTGATAACCCTGCATCTACCTGACCACATCGCTCACAGCAACCTTGCACCTCCAGGGCTGGCACAGCCCCATTAAGGAGCCACATTTGGCAACAGTCTCAAGGGACCAGAGTGCCAAGAGCTTGCAGAACAAGGTTAAATGTAACATTTTGGCTAGAGCAGAACAAAGATAAACGAAGTGCAAAGAATTTGGGGGACACTGTTCAGCCTGCAGGTTACTACACCTGACTGGCAGTGGGGACACACAGCACAATGGCAAGGAAAACCCCCCATGCTGGGCACTGCAGCACAGCCTTGCCCACCCTTGTCCTTCAGGCCAAAGCAATGCTGGCCCTACCAGGACATAGAGACATTTATACCTCGAGCACTGCCCTGCTCCCCTAGGCATCCCAGAATGCTCCCTATGGGATGCCCCACAGCAGCACTGCAGCAAACTGGGGCCCTGCAAACAGAGCTCCCTGGGCGGTCTGCATCCTTGGACCAATCTCCTTAATCCCCGCACACATGTACCCCCGAGCACCCCCTATGCCCCTTGCACCCCTCTGGGCGCTGAGGGACCTGGCATCCCTGGGGCACCACTCGGGCCTCCACGAGCTCCAGAGCCCTCCTGCAGCTCGGGGACCCCTAAGCCGCCCGTATCTCTAGGGTCCCTGCACCCAGCGCATCCCCCCCACCTCTAGGACCACTTCTACTCGGTGAGGTTCCCGTCTCCGACCCCTACGACGCAGCGGTGCCACCCACCCAGCCCCACAAGCGTGCGCCCCCGACAACACTCACCGCGACCCGCGGGCGCACGGCCCCACTCGGCGCCCCGATCCCCCCGCCGCGCGCCATGACCGCGGAAGGGCAGCGTCTCCTTCCCCCGCGCCGCAGCCTACCCTGAACGAGGGTTGAAGCCCCTCCCCTCCGCATTTCTAACCAATCAGAGTGGCGATCGTCCCGCCGGCGAACCAATCGGGACGCTTCCCGCAGGCCCGGCTGCAGGCTGCGGCGGCGAGTGCGGTTGAGCGGTGAGCGGAGAGGGCGGGGGGCGGCGCGAGCACCCATTGGGCGCCGGCTGACAGCTCCCACCGCGGCCACCGCCCCCCTTAAAGGGGCCGCGCCTCCCCGAGACACCCCCCCGCCGCTCGAGGCGCAGCCGGATTCCCCAGGCCCAGCAGACAGCCCGCGGGGTAACGCTGCTCTCCGGCGCTGCCTGTTGGCTACCAGACAGCTCGCACGGCTGTCTCTGCGCCGCGGGGCCCCGCCTGTGAGGCAGAGCCCTTTTAAGAGGCCGCGGCGCCGCTCGGGGAAAGCATCGATAGGCGCTATAAAGGTCCGAGCGGCGGCCGCGGTGACAGCGGGGGCGCGGCGGAGGTGGCTGCGGCAGTGCTGGCGCCATGGACTTCAACGTGAAGAAGCTGGCGTCGGATGCGGGCGTCTTCTTCTCCCGCGCCATGCAGGTGGGGGGGGCGGGGTAGAGCGCGTCGCCATGGCCACGGGGCCTGGGGAGGGGCAGCCCTGGGGGCGGGGGAGTCCCCGGGCCCGAGGGGAAGCACCACGGGGAGCCCCAGCCCTGGGCTGCTCCCCCCGCTGGCCTGCAGTCGTCTTCCCCATTCCTCCCTTCTGCCTCAGGACACAGAGCATCCCGCACTGTACAGCCCAGGGTCTGCACAGGGAGGCTTTCTAAAACACAAGTTACGGGCTTAGGGCAGTTTTGTTGCTCTGTTTTGTTTTTCCAGCTTTCTTGAAGGTAGAAAAAGGATTTGGGGCTGGCATTGAGGCTTGCATAGCTACATCTGCAGTAAGCAGTGCTGGGTAACGTGGAGCAGGAGCAGAGCTGAACCCCACTGCTGCCATGTTCCTGGGCTGGCTGGGGAGGCCAGGCAGTGCTCCATAAGGTTAATGGGGTGGTAGCCCCAGGGATGCTTCTGGCTGCAGCAGGGACTGGGGCAGGGGAAAGGAGTGAATGCTGGTTGCATTGTGGTTGTTATCCTTGAGCTATTTTTAAATCTTGTTTAACTGTGCAGCTGTTAACTGCACCTAGGCAAGTAAGCCAGCCTGCTGAGGGTCTGTGCCCTTCTGTCAGGCAGGTGGGGTGGAAGTGGTGTTTCATAGTTGGCGATTCAGTCACCCAGGAGGTCAGGTTGCAAAACTGCCAGGACCTGACAAAACACAGAGCTGTCAGAGATGGGAAGGAGCTGCTGAGACCGCGCAGGCAATGTCTCACTGGACTAAAGTGGCATCAAACCATGCTTTAGAAACACAGTATCAGGAGCCTGCCCGGGATGCAGTGATGTCCCAAAACCACAGACTGAAGAAGCTTGGCTACCTGTGAGGAACAAAGTGCGCAGCAGGTGGTGAGGGGTGGCTGCTGAGCCTGCCTGCTCCTCAGGCGTAACTGGGAAACTGCCCCTGGGCAGGCAGGAGAGGAGAGAGGCAAATCAGAGCTGGTTGGCATCCTGCCCGAGTGCTGAACTCCTGCTGGCGATTTTGGGACAGGGCTTCTTTTTCTACCCGGGTTGTGGGGGCTGACAAACAAACAGAGCAGCGCTGTCTCATTCCAAATGGCCTGTGCAGTGGAATAATCCTGGCTCTTTTAGGAACTGGTCTCCTGTAAACAGATACAATCTCCTGTAATCTTGCCAATGAGTCATATGTTATGAAAAAATAAATATTAACTACAGGTGCAAAATAAGGAGCAGATGGAAGGTTTAAAGATGCTGTTCTCATGCAAATGACCTTGATAGCAGAAGAAAGGAAGAAATACTGTAAAGAAATCGCATGTTTAGAAGATGTATTGTGAGTCCCTGATAAGTGGTTTTTCAGCTTCAAGGCGTAGGAAGGAGACAGGCACGGGAACAGTGTCTGCACACCAATTCTAGAGCAAGGAGGCGTTTATAAGTAGTGGCTTCTGCTTGCTACACCTACTCCACATCATCTTGTATATGAATATTAATGTGAGTAGTTACAGTAGTAATTACTTGAAACAAAATGGTCACTGGTACTTGCAGGCAGGATGCATGCGTTTGTGCTAGCCGGGGAGGCTGAGGGAATTGCCTCACTGAGATGGAGAACCACTTCTGAAACGTGGTTGCTGGGCTAAGCAGGGCCATTTGGGCTGTCCCCAAAGAATCCTCATCCAGCATGGGTGAGCACTGCTCTGTCACTACCAAGAGCCAGAAAAAGCAGATAAGGTCTGCTGTTGATGGTGAAGATTGGGTTTGTAGCAGCCACTTCAGCACAGCAGGTCTTCCAGGGGACGAATAAGACCTGGCTGGAATAAGCTCTGTTTTCTCTGGCTCTGGGGATGTTTTCTTCAGCTCCAGGCGTTTAACAAAATGCTGCTTTACTGGAACTGCAGCAACTGGGAGATAAATGGACTGGCCATTATGTGCTGTGCCACTCAGACAGCATTAGCTATTGCTGTCTGGCTGAGGTGTCTGGCCAGCACATGACAGTTTACCTTGTACTGAAAAAAAGGGCTGTAGCACTGCTGAGCCCTCTGAAGTGAGGGGGGGAAAAGGAGGCAGAACGTGGCCAGGAACCCACCTCTGGAGTGATTCCCTGAGGCTTAGTCCAGCAACAATCCTGGTTTTGAAACCTGCCAGATACAACCTGAGGTAGGTGCTGGCTGAAGGGCAGGAAGGATTTTTGACCTAGGCTTAACCTGGGTCATGACAAAAGACCTCAGCAAACCACTGCCACCTTTACGTGGCTTTTCTTACCTCAGGCACCACGTAGCCAGTCTCCTACCTGAGGAAAATGGGGGAACCTTGCTGGACTCCCCTCTCCTGGGGGACAAGGCAGTACCTGTCCAACAGGAGCAGGGCAGACACGGCCATGGGGAAGGAGCTGTGCAGTACTTCTCCATAGCTGTATGCAGTAACTATCTTAACAGGCTGTGTACTCCCCCACAAGGCAGTGTCCTGCAGGCTTTATGGCATCTCTTATGCTCTCAGAAAATGCTTCATAAAAGCAAAGCAGTTACAAGCTAAACTATAGGAAAAGGATAGTTGTAAGCCCTGATGCCACGAGAGTGGGAAATAAACTCCTAGGCTTGTACAACTGCATGGATTAAGAGCTTTTCTAGGATTCAGAATCCCAGATGAGGATTTACTATACTGACACTTGTTTCACCAGTTGCCACTATCTAGTTAGCATCCTCCAAGCAGTTACATCTCTAACTGCTCTGGCACTTGCAGACAGGCTTCACACAAATCATTCTTACCTTCACTGAAGGAGAATAACACTTTTTTTTTTTGGTCACCTGCATCTTCCAGTTATCAGTAAATGGGCTTGATCCCAAACCTCCTCAGAGGACATTACGATAGCAGTTCTGGCCTCCCTGTAGGAGTTAGCATCAGTTCTTCTGAAGGTGACACATTGGATGTCTCTGCTCTAGACAGGCTGCAAGCCAGATTTTCTGAGGGATGTCTGGAAATCATTGTAGGTGTCTGTCTTCTATCAGTTCTGATGGAAAGTCGGTGGGTGCTGACTAAAGTTACCACTAGCAGCTATATCTTGACTTGTTCCATCTTAAAGCTCCCGGAGAAAGATGGACTCTTCCATCTCCCTGAACTCTAGTGATAAATAGACTTTTCCCCTCTGCTTTCTGACCTTAATGGGGATAATGCCTTGGCTACTGGACACCTTAAAAATCAAGAGTAAAGGAGGTGACTTAAGGAGAGGGTTTTGAAGGCAAGAGGCACAAGACAGAGCATGTTTCCATTAGAAACATGTTTGTTAATACACAAGGGAAGGATTGCATCCTTTCCTCACTGCTTTGCTCCTAAGTTAACAAAGCTGTCCTGTTAATGGCTTCCTTCTGTCCTCTAGCACAATTTTCCTTGGCCCACAGCCTAGCTTTTCTGACTCCCAGTGACCAAACACTCCAAAGCAGTTGAGATCCAGGTAACTTGTAGATGCTAAGTGGCAAAGGCTTCTTTCCTAATGCAGCCCTGTATGGGATGGGAGGCAGACTTATGGCAGAATCAGTTCAGCCATCTCTGATCACCAGAAGTGCAAATATTAATATACCCTGGACATCAAGAAACTGTTAAGATGCTTCAGAAAATCCAGTGGCCCAAATACACTGGCAGATGCAGCAGACAATTCCTGGTTTAAGACTCCTGGCTCTGGTTCGATCCTTATGACCTAAGGTGGAATACAATCACCCTATAATGATGTCTGATAAATAACATTCAAGCTGGTGACCCTGCAAGTGGGACAAAGGCCTGAATTCTGCCACCAGATGCCCTGCAAGGGGGCTGCAGCCGCCCTGACAGCTGCCAGCATACCAGCCTGGACCTGCTAAAGGGGAGAGGTATGGGGAAGTCGCACAAGCCTGCAAGACACCAGTCAGTCAGGCTGCACTGTGTAAAACAGATGTGGCAGCAGTGGGGTTTATTCCCTTTGGCTTTAAGGAGAGGAAGGTGCTAATGCTTTCAGCAAAGAAAACAATGCATGTGCTATTTTAAAGCCTAACCTTGGTGGCCGTAAGCAGCTAGGCTGCAGGCACAGCTGTAGTGCAGAGGGACACATCCAGCTCAGCCCTGCTTGCTCGCTCTCCTGAATTCCCAGCAGTGTCTCTAACAGCTCTCATAAGGAAAGAGCAGTTTTCCCCAAGCTGTGAATGCAGCTGCCCTAACTGTAGTCCAGCTCAGCTATGCTTTTTGTAATCTTTGCCTGTTGCCCAAGTGTTGCCCTCCTGATCTGCCAGCTTGTGTGTCCACTTGGTCTCTGATAATGCATCTAGCATTCCTGCTGGCCAGCCAAGCCTCCCAGAGGAAACCCAACCTTTGGCTGAATTATTGATGCCCTGGAATGCAGCATGACTCTCTTCTTCCTGGAGAGTGAGAGTGGCACTCAGCAAAAGGCTGCCCTGCATTATTAATCACTTCATCAGCTTCCCTGCACAAAAACAGAACTGGTGCTCAACTGGGTCAGCTGCAGGAATGTTTCTTTTACAGCAAAACCAGGGAGCCTCACAGCACCATTACCTGATCCCAGGATGGGGATCCTGGAGTTGGTTCAGGCTGTTTCTCCAGCCATCAGGTTCTTGAAAACAAGTGGGAATAGTTCTCTTTCAGCAGGACTGAGGAGCTTGAGGTTCACTGCAGGCACTGCAATTGCGCAGGCTTTGCACCAAGCCTTTAAGGCAACTTTAGTACAACCAAATAAGGCTCCCATTTGTACCAGTCTGATGTATTTGGAGCTGGAAAAAACAACAGTGCTTCTGGTACAGGAGCAGTGAGATCCGAAATATTTTCAGTCTGCCTTTTCACAGTTAAGAGTTGTGACTGCATGGCGAGCCTGTCTGCTCCCCTGCATCTCACAGCCTCACCGTGGAGTCTTGTATCTGTCCAGTGGGAAGGAAAAATGCAATCAAATTTTTCTAAGTGTTATGAAAACAAATTCCTAGTAACAAAAATCCTTTGTGTGGAGACAGAATGGGGGGGGGGTTTGCTTGAATCACTTGAGCAACCAGATTTCACAAACTGCTGTTTTTCTACCCTGCTTTTCCCTGGCAACACTGACTTAGGCAGCCAGGTAAGGGGATCAGCAGCTGAGACCTGTTGCCACCTGAAAGCTCAGATCTCCACTTGCACCAGACATGAGAGAACCAGCTCATAGGATAAGGCAGTGTAACTTACCTCTAATCTCCTTTGCTGGCTGTTGCTTTCATCTGATCTTGCTGCAAGCTGCTGCTGAAAGAGGTGGTCCTGCTCTCCCCTGCACCCAGTAATGCTGTGAGATCTCAATTCCACCTGAAAAGTCAGATTAGAGAAGAAGAGAGCTGAATCACCAACTTCCTAGGCAGTTCCAGGGTTGTCAGACTTCGTGCAGATGAGGAGACAAAAGTGTGCTGTGGGCGAGGAAGGAGGCGCTGCAGCAACCCACAGCAAGGTGGGCCCAATGCCCCGAGGCTCAGCCCAGGTTTGAACCTTGCAGCATGGCCAAATTTGAGGTAGGGGTGAGGGAGGCACTAAGGGAATTAGGTGGAAGTGGAGTAACAGCCTCACTGCATGTGAGCTGCAGCCTCCCATGCTCTGGCACCCACTTTGTAACATTCATGCCCTGTTTTTCAACCCTGAAACAAAGCCTGAATAAGAAATTTTCTGGCCTGACCCTTTGGAGCTGCAGGCTGTGACTCAGATTCCTGCCCATCCTCCCCTTCTGGCATAGCCTAGGCTTGCAGTGACCATGATGTGTCTCAACCCTTGTGCAAGACAAAGAGCTATAGTGTTTAATGTGAGATAAGAACAGAATGACTGTGAATCCTGGCTGCTCCTTGGCCAATTGCTGTGATCCATATTTCCAGTGCACCAGGAGAAAGGGTAGGCTGCAGAAAACGGTGAAGTACAGTGATGCTTGGAGCTGCTGCTTGCGACTATAGCAAAGCTCTCCAGGGCTGAACTGATTCAAGGACCTGGTTATAGCACCGTGGAGAGCTTCAGCAGTGATCTGACTCTGCAGCAGTGCTGTAAGAAGCAGGCTGAAATCAGCTGATGACAGTCAGGGTTAGGCTTGACAGCTCCAGGGCAGATGCTGGTGCAGGATGTGTCTGACTGCAGGAAGAAGAGCTGGGCTTGAAAGAGATGAGTTCTCAAAAAGCTGTCTGGGAAAGGGGGGCAAAGGAGACTGTTATGCTTGCATCAGAGGTACTTGGCTTGTTTAAGAAAGCTCTTAAACAGATGACTCCAGTATTGGTGCCAAGTACCTGGGAAGTCCCAGTTTGCTGCATGGCAGTGACTCAGCCCTGCCTGGCAGAGTCTGAAAACAGCCCCGAGCTTCCAACAGCGACAGAGGAAAAGCTTCAGCTGCTCACGCATGTCTGATAGCCATGTGTGTCCCCCAGAGACAATCACAAGTTGAATACAAAGCAATACAAACGCCCTCTCACCTCGAATCAGCTTCTAGCCATGTCCAGCAATAGCCACAGGGCTATGGCAAGAATGAGCTGAAAATAAACACTGGTAACCAGAGGCTCCTGATGCTGAGAAAGAAGCAATCCCTGGCCATGCCTGGGTGAAACTCCTGTGTCCCCACCAGGCTGCAGGAGGGAATGGAGCCATCCTTACAGGTCAGCATTCCTCACCACTGGCACTGGACAAAAGTTTGCTGGCTCTAGCTTGAATCTTACCCAAGCAGGTCACTGTGTAAACATACCTGCAGGACTTGCCTATCTTGGACATCTAGCAATATTTGCACATGGCTGATTTCAGGGCTCCTAAGTGCTTGTTTGCTTGCCTCACGTGCTGGTCCTGGGCTTGCTCTTTCTGACCTTGTTCCCAACATTGTCCTGGATATGCATGCAGCTGGGGCTGTTGGGCAGCTCCTCCTCCAATGCTATGTGAGCAGAGCTTGCCAGAAAGCCTTTCAGGAGGGACAGGGGACACCAGACCAAAACCCCATGAAGTGAACTTATTAGCCATCTAGAACTGAGCTGTGAGGTATGGAAAGAAGGTGCAAGTGGCAATCAGACAGGAGTTGTACTTCACCTGAGAGTTTTGGCCAGGCTTTAATCCCTTGGCACCTGACTGTGCCAAGTGTTGCACAGTACCACATCCTGATAACTGAGCAGTGGCACCAGGTGCCAACAACAAAGGTTAAAAGGACAGGTCCAGCCTCAACAGGGTCCCAAGTAGCAGGAGAGTCTACTAGTGTGATCTAACAAGATGCTGTTTCCATCAAGAGCACGAAATTGTGCTTAAAAATGAGAAATTGGACAGCTTCACTGAGACAAATGAAGTATGAGACTGGGAAGAGAGGGAATAGGCTCTTCTCTCAGACATCTCCCAAGGAAGCAACAGGGGGTGCCCAGGCCATCTGACACTGAGCTTCCAGCTGACAAATCTTTTGTCAGGTGCCACTGCCCAGTATGAAAACACGGAGCGCTTGCACAGCCTGCTTTTCCCTGCTGCTAGTTTTATACTTACAGGAATCAGGAAGAGAGTGAGAGTCCCTTGCCAGTAGGAATCTGAGTGCTGAGAAAACGTTGGACACCATTATATTTCTTAATACCCTGAGTCAGAACCCATCCAGCCACCACGTATCCTAGAGGAAGCACTGAACTGTCACTTGCTGGAAGCATTTCTATCTAAATCCTGAGTTTAAGTCTCCTTAAGCCCCAGAGGCTCAGTCAACAGCTTGCTGCCAGCAAGACAGGAGGTGAGCTGGGAGGTGAACTCAGACACTGTCAGTCTGATGGCTGTGAGTGGGCATGCACGAGCCCTGTAGTGAAACAGGCATTGTGTATGTGCTTGTCCAACAAGATGGCTTGTGAGATGGTAGTAGCATTTGTGATCCCATTGGGTTTGCAGGACTTAGAGCTGCTTACAAGGAGGTAAAGGGAGACAAGACATTGCCTCATCAGGAGGGTGTATGTTGCTCTCCAGCATGAAGTACTGCAAGCCATGTGCACATTTAAATAGATTCCTCACAAGTAGAATATTATGTACCAGACTATTTTCCCCTATAAAAGTTACTTATTCTGGCACACCTCTCAAACATGGGCTCTATTTTTAGCTCAGTGTTTGTTCTACTCTTGGGTAAAAAAAAATTGCTCTCTTCCCCTGAAAGATGGTAACAAAGAATGGTGCTTTGAAGGCTTCATAGCCTTCAGTGGCTCTTAACAGCTCTGTAGCATCTCATCATTTTGCTTTAGGAGAACTGACCTTCTGGTGACTACCTCTTTCCTGCAGTTTACAGAAGAAAAGTTGGGCCAGGCTGAGAAGACTGAATTAGATGCCCACTTTGAAAACCTTCTGGCCAGGGCAGACTCAACTAAGAACTGGACAGAGAAGATCTTACGCCAGACTGAGGTTCTGCTACAGCCAAACCCTAGTGAGTCCAGCTTCTAATGCTTGAAGGACAAATGTCACTTGCACCTCAGTGTCAGGACATGCCCTCTGGCAGAAAGCCCTGTTCCAATGGGTTTGTTGGAGCTAGAAGAAGTGTATCTTTGTGGGACCTGTCCTTCATTCCCTGTGTAGCTAGAAGGTGGCTGGCTGCTGCCCTGCACAGCCTGGCAGTGCTCCTGAGGACTGGGAGGCGGCTGGAAGGGCGGGAACACTTCTCCCAGAGCTGGAGTTTGCTGTCCAATGCATGATTGAGGACTGTGTGGGTTGGCCACCATGAATGACAGTTGCAGGGGTCTCTCCATCTTCCATTCTGTAACCACTGGTGACTTACTCATTTCAGGTGCCAGAGTAGAAGAATTCCTGTATGAGAAACTTGACCGGAAGGTTCCTTCCCGGGTCACCAATGGGGAGCTGCTGGCACAGTACATGACAGAGGCAGCTAATGACTTTGGGCCAGGGACACCTTATGGTAAGTCAGCCTGCCTAAGCCCTGTAAATCCATCACTTCCTTAGAGGGTAGCCCCACTGCTGTTCTGGTTAAGACGTCCACAGCATGCCTCTTGAAGCAAGGTGGCTTGCTCCACCCATGGCATCCTGCCTATTGATTTTATCAGCACTACTGCAAGAAGAGAGTCTGCTCTACTGCAGCAGCAAACAGCCCACCAGGAGGAGAAAGGCAGTCCTACTCTGCAGCAAAACATCCTCTGTTGATGGGGAAGGAGGACAGGGTTCTCCCTATCCCTTATACAGTCCTCAAGCCTGACAGAGCTAGAGAGGAAACAAGGGCATACTGATCCATGGTAGCCTACGGAACTAGCTGCAGGAGACAGAAGCTGTTCGATGCTGTTTCCATGACTTTCTAAGTTAACCTGAACAAGGAGTTGCACTGAATGGCCTTAGCTTTGTCAAATCTGAGAACTTTTCCACTGAGTGTGTCCCGCAAGGGAGGGTGTGAATAAAATCTTTCTCCAGCAAGAGAACAGGATAACATATTTGTGAAGGTCAGTGATTGGCTACAAGCCCTAACAGGCCCCTTCCTGATCATACAGCTCATCCTTCTGTTCCTAAATCACAACAGTTCCCCATCTCTAGGGCTTCTTCAAGCAGCAGACCTGCACAGAAGCAGAAGCACAGCCTTAACTTCCAGCTGTCCTTGCTTTCTGCTATCAGCTTTGTTATGGCTCTCCAAATCAATAATTATTCAATAGCAAACCCTATTACAGGCAGAACAGCTGTAACTGCATCTATAGCCAGCACTGCCTCAACTGGATCCTAATCAACTCATTTTTTCTGCTCTGGTGCTTTTAGTTTGCTGCTCTGTTCCTGTGCCTCTGTTTATAAGACAAAGATTATACTGTCCAATCAGGTGTAGCAGTAAAAGAACATCAAGGGAATAAGTGCCTCAGCAGATAGATGAGATCAAAGCCGCACTGGGAGTGGCTGAGAGGAGGTCAGAAGTTAAAGGCAGACTGAAGGTAGGACTAAAGCAGGTATGGTATGGGCAAAATCACATTGTCCAGGCATGGTACACTGTCCCTTATGTTCCCCAAAACAGGAGCCTGGTTGCAGTGGGTGAGCTGGCTTAGGCCAATACAATGATAATTGGTTTCTCCTGGAGTTGAAGGCTCCCATTGTTGCAGGGAAGACCTTGATAAAAGTTGGAGAGACTCAAAGGCGCTTAGGTGCAGCAGAACGGGACTTCATCCACTCTGCCTCCATCAACTTCCTGACACCACTGCGCAACTTCCTGGAAGGGGACTGGCGAACCATATCTGTAAGTATGGTAGCAGGGAAGGGAAAGCTCATCACCTCACCAGAGACAAGGAGGGCTGGGGAAGGGGGAAGTAGTGCTGGGAAAATGCATTCTCCTTCCCTATGAGAAAAGAAGACCTCACATCTCTCCCCTTGGAGAACACAAGGAAGGAGGAATGCCCATCCTAAATCTCTTTAGGGCTCCCATTGCCACAGGAAAGGATTGCAATTTGATCTGCATGAGGGAGGTGAGTCCTTTCTTGACGCCTGCAGCTCAGTGGGTAGCACAAGCCCACAGGCTCCTCTCTCTCCAGAAAGTTAGCCTAACAGTATCCCTAACAGGCAGGCACAAAACTCTTGCTGAGTAAGATGAACATAGCAACTGCTTGTTTCTTGCAGGCACTTTTTGCTAAGAAAATAGGCTTGATTACCAAATGATACATTGGTCCTTTCCCTTCCCAGCAGCTCCTAAGCAGCCTGCTCTTATCCCATTTTCTGTCTCTTCCAGAAAGAGCGGAGGATCCTGCAGAACCGCCGCCTGGATCTGGATGCCTGCAAAGCAAGGTTGAAGAAAGCCAAAGCTGCAGAAGCAAAAGCAGCGGTAACTTTTTCCCTCATTCCCTCTGTCCTTCTGGCCACAAGGTTTGACCCACATGAGCAGTTCCACAAGCTCTCTGGACAGAAGTCAGGCTGCCCTGCTATGCCCTGGCTGGCATAGGTGGGAGGATTTCTCATCTGGTGTGGAAGGGAACTGTGAGCAGGCACAACGTGTGTGTTCCTCAGATACCCTTCCATGGGAAAGTTATTGAAGGAAATAGTTCTGAGCTGCCAGAGGCTGGAAACTCACACTTAAGCCATGCTCCTGTCTTCTGACTGACAGTGGTTCCTGGCAGTTCAGGTTCTAGCTGGGTGATTTGTGTTAGTAACTAAAAAGGCCATATCTTCTGAGGACTTGCTAAATCTCCCTGGGGACCTGAAAGCAAGCAAAGAGAGAGCTGAGCTGGAAGGTGTACAAGAGGAAAGCATGCTGGGGCTCTGAAGGAGTCCCAGGATTTCAGGCTAGTTATGATTTTGCCAATTTGGTCTTTCCCAGGCAGAAGCATTGAGGCAGCCTGTAAGGGGTAGCCAGGGTCAGACTGGCTAACAAGAGGCCCTTGCTTCAGCCTCTCTATTCTCATTGTTCATGGTGCTGTCTGGTTCCAGCCTGGTATTCCCCTCTGGCTTTGGAGAATTCATGGCTGGTAAACATGAAGCTCCCAGGACAGTGCAGAAGGGAACTGCTACGCCAGTGTCCCACAGGCCTGAAAAATGGGGATGTGGAATAAGGACTGCAAAGTTCTCTGAGGCTGAGACCTATCAGCTCAGGGCTGTTCTCTGGGCAGAGACCTGGTAGTGGGAGGCACAGAGAATGCAGCTGGGCATAGATGGGTTCCCTGGAGGACCCTGTTGAGGCAAATTGTCATCTTGTACTGCTCTGGCTGTTGACGTGAGGACTTGCTAGTGGAAGCAGTGACTATTCCTTTATCTTAGACTTAAGTCAGAACAGGAATTTAGAGAACTTGTATGCTTCCTCCCTTTCTACTCTCTTCCTCTTTACCTTGGTTCCAACATGAAGTGATCCCAAGGCCTCTCAGCTGTAGAAAAACCCTTGGATGGGGATTTCCTGTAGCTAGAGAAGAGAAACCTGGTCTCCCCCTGGAGCTGCAGTGCTGATGCTCTCCAGACAGGATGCAGAGCCACTCTAAGGCTCTCCAAGCCATGCTGAATAGCTCTGCTTCTTTGAAACAGATCACCACAACAGAAGAGCAAACTCAGCTGAGCACCCAGCTCTGACCCAGCTTAGCTTGAGGGTGAGGTCCCTGGCCTCAGGCCTCAAGGTCCCTTACTAACTACCATGGGACAAGGCACAAGTGAAGGCACGGAAGGGTGAACTGCTGCCTCACCGTCAGGCAGGGTAACTCATGATTAGACCAGTGCTCCCTATAACCTGCCTGGAATCCTGTATCATACCTCTCCATCCAAGCTGGCCTTAAGTACTGCACCTTCCCCAGCTCACCTCTCTCTTGCTGCCGTTCTCCTTTGTAGTGCAAAACTTGTGTTCCCACAGCTTTTGTCTTGTGACTGGCCCTCCAAGTATGCTGCTGCCCAGACCCTTAAGCTGCTGTATGGGTGTCTGGGCTTGTGCATTTCCCTCAGACTTTGTGCTTTGTCCTTCCTGTTGATGCTGTTTTGTTTACTAACCTTTTTGTTTTGTTTCTTTGTAATTTGCTCAGTGTGAGGGAGATGTGAGTATTGACTGTGCTAACAGTGCTGTGATTTTTCTTTAATACCTCTCATTGTCTCTTTCCCATTTTCAATGAAAATTCATAACTCCCTTGTCCCATCAGTAGTGGCCCTGGAGCATGGACTGGTCAGGGCTGAGGCTGCCAGGGAAAGCTGTCACAAAAGATGGGAGCATTTGTCAGCTGCCTGTAGCTTCTCTAGAGCAGGCATTCAGAACACTACTTGCAAGCAGTGCATGAAGGAGTCAGGGGCTCACCAGGATGCACTCAGGCTCCTCTGGCTCCAGGCAGGAGGAGGTCATCTGGGTGGTGAGTCCCTCTCCTGGAAGGGAGGCAGTCCAGAGACAATGACAGGCAAGTTGATCTGGTTGTGGTGCTGTTCTGGCCTTCAGGCTCCAGGGCTCTGCCCATTTTCTTTACTGTAAGAGGGGAAAGGGGAGGGAGGTGTTTGTTTTCACCACTGCTTGCCCATGCACAGGAGTGCAAGAGTAGCTTGCCTCCTTCATCCCATGTGCTGTGACTAGTTTTGGGATTCAGTGGAGAAACAGGAAAAGGGAGGAGAGATTTCTTAACTTGCTTTTAAAAAAGAAAAAAGCTGTTCCTGGGGAACATCTCCTCTCCCCACAGAGAGGAGTCAAGCTTAGTTACAATGCTAGCCTCACATTTCACTGGTGCATTTTCCTTCCTTATCCTCAAGTTTGACTTAAAATAGGAATCACTCCTCCTGATTGCTTCCTCCTGCCATCCCCAAAACTCCTTGATGGTTGAAAAATCTCTTCTTGCTGGGACTGCCTGAATGCTCTTCCATTCACCAGTCACTCATCCCAGCAGGCTGCTCTGGGCTGCTGCAGCTCCCAGCTAATCGGGTCAGTTGGTGTAAGTAGATCTGGGTGAGCCGCAAAGAGATTAACCTGGGAGAGGAAATGTGGGGCCTGAGAGGATTAGAAACGCAGCAGGGTTACAGCTGACATGTGTGCCCACCTTGCACTCCAACCCATGGCACAATAAGGGCTGACCAGGGCTGGGCTTTATCCATCGCACTGCTGTGATGGCCCAAAGGTAGGCTAGCAGGTTGGCTCATCTCTGGGTGACATCACAGCCAGGGGCCATTCTAGGAAGAGGCCTAATCTTTTCTTAACTGAAAAGATGATTGTCCCATGATGGGTAATGAGCCCTCACTATGTGTGAAGATGGACTGGATCCCCTGCATTCCCAACAAGGAAAGCCTCTGGAGTGCTAAGTCTTCGTGTCCCAGGGTAGGGGCTTAGCTGTTGAAAAGGTGACTTAGAGAGTTTCTGAGTCTAGGCTGAAAACTTACACGCTGCCTTTGATGGCAGCAAAGCATTGGGCTAGATCTTGTTTGGTCATGCCATGCACCTCACTGAAAATAGGTCTGAGCCTGTTAGGTGGAAACACGCTGAAAGGCTTGGTGAAAGTGAGAACAAGTAGATGTCTCTCCTTAAATGGCGCTATGGAAAGTATGCTGTGATGCTAGTAATCATGTCCTCTTCAAGGACAAGGCCCTCACATTTCTAGGGCTATAGATGGGAAGCAAGGGAAAAGAAGGTCCTGTCCACTGGACTGAGCCAACATGAGATGAGCAACGTCATGGCTGTAAGGCAATGGGAATCACGTTCAGGATTGTGCTGTCTCATCTGCACTCCCAACTGGCTGCTATATGTGCTAACAGCTCTAAGTACAGGGAGTTTATAAGAGCAGAAGTATCTACTGTACAGGTACCAGGTGTGACTGCATGAGCCTGTCCTCTTCCTCTTGCACAAACCCGACTTCCACCTTCCAAGCGTCACTGCCCAAACTGCTGGGAGAATTCCCTCCTGCCATCACGGGAATTTGAACTAAGCTCCCAGCACAGAGGGGAAACAACAGCAGCCCCTTATTCTAACTGTTGCCCAGCTGTCAACTCTTCTACATGACTTGTACATGAAACTCTATTCCCCCTATTAGGCTGTGCCTGACTTTCAGGAGACTAGACCTCGTAATTACGTTCTCTCCGCCAGCGCATCAGCGGTAAGATTGCTTCCTCATAGATGTTGCCCCTCCAACCTCTTCCTGCCCCTCTCTCCACCTGACTTAATCTCAGACCTGGTGCTCTGCTGTTTTCAACATTTTAATGTGACATGGGATGCCTGGAGTTCCTCTGACTCAATTGTAAGGACGCAGATCACCCTTCTGGGAGTCCGTTATCAGGATCTGACACTTTTGCTGCTTGGTTTGCTTTCCAGTTTCTCTCCCTGTCTGTTTCCACGTTTGCAATGGGAATCTTCTGACAGTGTTTTTATTGCTAGTAGAGCAACTGAAAGGAAAAAAACCCTCAAAGGTTAGCCTTTCTGGATGGTCCCAACCATCCCAATCTTCTAAAGACAACATTGCATGATTGATAGCTGACCAGTCGTTTTGGTACTTGGAGGCTTTCTGGCCAGTGAAGAAAAGCAAAGGTGAAAGAGTCTGCCACCCATGGTGCCAGTAACCTAGAAGGCTGACAGTACAGGCTTGTCTATTCTGCAAATACAGGTAAAATCTTTTTACCTTCAACTTATTACCTACCCTCCTGGTGTCTGCTGTTGGTGGCTATTAAGCAGGCACATGCTGGGGTGGATGTATAGCCTGTTGCATCTCTACTTTGTTGCACTGAGTGGTTGTGGTCAAGCAGTTGACTTTCTGTGCTGTGTTTATGGCTCCCCATTGCACAATGTCACATTTCTCGTTAAAATGTTGAAAACTGATCATCTTGCTTCCTAAGTAGTGTTCAGAACAACACTGATGCCTGTTAATAGAATAACCTGGGACTGAAAGGGCTGGGGAGGGTGATCTACAAAAATGCAGTAGGCCCAGCCTACTAGCAAACCAAAACCCTCATGGTAGCAAGTCTGATTTGGTTAATGGAGAACCCATCCCATTTGGAGAAACAGGTATGCCTGGGCTGATAGCATCAGTGTTAGTTCCCAGGGGGATGTCCTGACCTTCTTGGAGAGTGATGCTGGGATCAGAAATAGCTTTGCACAAAACTAGAACACTGTTTCAACAGGTAACTGGCTGGGTGATGAGGCTTCCTGGGAAGAAGCTGATACTGGTGATGCTGCAGCAATTACTCAGTTTCCATCTCTCCTAGCATGCAACTAGCATCAGCCTGTGGCTTCTCTGCTGGAAAGGTCTGTTCGAGGACAGTGCAGATACTGCAGTAATGGACTAAAACTGAGCTCTAGGAGAATCAGAAGAGAAACTGGGCTTTCCTTGCCTCTGAATAGCTCTGACTAGATCAGCATATCCTGATCATCCCTTGAAGCTTTCTAAAGCAGACCTGGAGAAAAGCATTTGCAAAACATGCATTAGCATCTTGCAGAGTGCCCAGATGCTCAGTCAGATGTGTCTAGTCATCATCTAACTGCAAGCTGATCTGCTTGCTCTACTGCAAAGCTGCTATAGGATCAGATACCAAGTAAGGTAACACAACAGGGGAAATGAATTTGGGTTTTTGCTAACCCATGGGTGTCCACCCTGTCACATCTCTGCCTAGGTCAGTGATCCCTGTTCAGAGCTCTGCTAAGGAGGATCTGACAGCAGAAATGACAAGGGGCAGTTAGCTCAGAGCAGGGCTCTAGCTCATACTTGCTCTAGATAAGCAGCTGGCACTGACTTTGATCATGTTTGATGGTTGCACAAGTGGCAAACACCCCAGCCTAGCCAACAGTGGTCCTTGTGGCTTCTAAAATACCTCTTTCAGAGTTTGCAACTGGTGGCTGAGTGCCATCTTGCATCCAGCCTGCACTAGCAGGGTGACTTTAAACAGCAGTTGGAATCTCTAACCAGTAAAACACAGACTAAGCCTCGACTGCTCCCCAGCTCAGTGCCGGCAGGACTGCTCTGCAACACGCACTCTAATCCCAGCATTCATTCCAAGGAGTCAGACATTGCAGTGGTGTAGGAGCATTTCATACCGTTGCTTGCTTTTTCCCAGGCCAAAGTCCTTTGTACCACTTCTCTGTCAGTACACACAGGTTGTAGAGCAGTCGTTGCTGTTAACCTTGCTTTTAACCTGTTCTCTTCTGGAGGGAGGGATTGCTTATGCCCAGGTAACAGTTTCATCTTGCAGGTGAGTAAACAGGTCAGCTCTTCCCTGGGCCAGATGACCTCAGCAGGGACAGCTGAACTCTAATTTGGATTCTAAACTCACACTGTTGCTGGGGAGAGGTTGATAACCTGGTGCTTTTATTTTTCCCCTCTGCAACAGGAGGGCTTAGCTGGAAATACATACAGCTGGATACAAGTCCCTTAACTCAGCCCAGTTTTATTTAAGTTGGAAGCTGAGGAGCAATTTCTCCTCTCTCCCACACTGACCTTTTGTTTGTGTGTAAGAAGGTATATCCCTTTCCCTCAGACCCTGCCACTTGCCATGCTGTGTATTCCTAGGAATGATTCCAAGAAAAACATATTGAGTACCTTAAGAGGGTTCCTCTGGCTTGAGCTGGGGTAGAGAAAGACAGGCACAGATCATGGCCATCTCTTTTGCTCCCTGAGCAGCCTGAAGTGTTTCTGACTAAAACTGCACGATGCATGGTAGATCTGGGCAGAGCCAGACTGCCCCAAAGCACCTTAAGGTCAGAGCTGGAGAGCACGCCAGCAAGCCTGACAAAAAAGAAATGAAACTGGCTGAAAGTTCAGCGGGTACCACAAGGACCAATTGGGTCTGAAATGTCTTTAGTTCTGCCCATGCTACCTAAGTAGAAAGACCTGTGACCAAAAGCTTCCCTTGCAGCCCTCTAGTAAGTCTTGCTCTGGAGGCCTCATGCCAGAGCAGCACTGCAGACCAGGGCCTCTCAGCTGCCTGCAAAGACATTCCCTCCATCACTCTTCTGGAGTGGGAGCTCTTAGACTGAGGAAGGAGAGGGGTTGGGTCCCTGTGCACGGCTGGAACTGCCCAGGCCTCATCTGAGTCAGAGTGTGACTCAGAGTAATAAGACATCCATCTGAAGGACAGAGCAAGCACCTGGCCTCAGTGCACTGAGTGCTGCACCAGGGACAGCCTGCAGTAAGAGGACTGGCCATAATAACTGCCCAGACAAGGAAGAGATGCCAGCCAGGCTACTCACCGTGAAACAGGAGCAGAACCACAGGTCAACCAGCAGAAACCAAAACAGGATCAACAGCTTCCTGCTCCAGCCAATCCCCATAGTGGCAGCACTGGTGCTCCTTACTTTGCTGGTGGGGCTGTCTGTGCACCTGGGCTGCCACAGCCCACCTGGGGGCAGTTCCTGGTGAACAAACTGCAGCAAAGCTCAGCTGGGAGATCCTGGACCTAAACAGAGGGAGTTCTCCTCACACCCCAGCATCCCACCTGTGCTCAAGCAGAGCTGTGCTGAACTTACCTGGTCTGCAAAGGCAGCAGGGGTGAGGCCATCTCCCCCAGCCCCATGGATGGGGGTGTTGCTGGCAGGCTGTTGTGCTTCCAGGGAGCCTTAGTGGCATCTCTTCATGTTGCCAGAGCTCAGGAGCAGTTGTTTGCTGAGGAAAGGCCAGGCCAAGGACCTCTGGGAAGGATCAATGTGTTTTTCTACCTCATTTCTCCCTTGCCCATCGCTATGCATGACTTTTGTCAATTGTTTCTTGTCCTGGAGCCAGATCCCAGCAAGCAGCTGTCAGTGTTGTGCTGCCCAAATGTGCCCCCATGGGGGACACTGAAAGGAGATGGGAGACTTCTGGGGAAGTCTGTCTGAGGAGCTGCCTGCTCTCACCTGCAGGGCTAGAGGAGAGCACCCAGAGAGGAGAGTGGGAAGGAGTAGTTTGATGTTTTGCCTGGCTTAAAGGCAGCATCCAGCCATTGCTCCCTTCTTCCTGTAGCTGAACATGACCGCTGGTAGCTGCAGGCTGCCTGGATTCTGAACCCATTAACCTGAGCTCTCTAGACCAGAGGTTGAGGATTGCTGGCCTCTGGCTTGAGCTCACAGCAGTTCCCAGGCCCTATTTGTGGGCTCAAGCAGCTCACCGGTCTCACAGCACTCCTAAAAGAAGGGCTGTCCTTCAACACCGTGTTCTGTAGGCTTCAGCAAAGTAACCCATGCTCTCCAGAGGACTCTGCTGCTTAATCTTGTTCTCCTGGAGCTCACTAAATGCAGCTAAACGCAGGCAGGGAGCAGAGCTGGAGTGCTGGCTGTGGTGGCACAGACTTGCTCTCCCATTGTGAAACTGAGCTCAGGAACGCAGGAGTGAGGGGAAGGGGCACGAGCCTGGCAGCTGCTGCTGGGTGAAGGGCTGGCTTGTCCCTGGAGCTGGCCTGCTGCGTCCACGGAGCGTCCCTGCCCGTTGGTGTTAATGCCGAGTGCCTCTCGACGTCTCCAACACTGATCTCCTTTCCTGTTGCTCTGTGGTCCCCACAGCTTTGGAGCGACGAGGTGGAAAAAGTAAGTACCCAGCTGAAATGGTGCTCCAACCTTTTCGGGCGTGCTGGCGGCGTTCAGTGGGAGTGCTGCAGGCTCCTCCCCACTCGTGTGCATATGGGAAAGTCAGTGCCAGAGCTGCCAGCCCCGGTCCCGATGCTGTGGCTGTGCTGCTCAGTGCGATTCTGACAGCGGCCTGGGAGGAAGCTGCCCCTGGGCCAGCTGGCTGTGCTCAGTGTGAAGGACTTCCCAGGCAAACCAGGCCTGCTTGTGATTACGAGCAGCTGGGAGAGCCCTGCACGGGTGTCAAAGGAGCAGAGTTAGATGCTATGACACAGTTCAGCTCTGCTCCTGTGGGAAGGGCCCTGCCTGCTCCAATTCTGCATGAGCCTTGTGTGAGCAGCCAGCGGTCCATTGCCTGCTTGTTCTGGGGAGCAAGCAGGAGCTCTGAGCAGAGCTGGAGCGAGGACAGAGGGCTTCCTTGTGAACAGCCCCTGCTGATGGAGGGAGCAGCTCTGTCAGGAGGGCAGGGTGGGAGGATTGGAGCCTGTCATGGAGTTCAGTCTGGTGAGCTGCACTTTCCCTGCTGAGGGGATCCATGGGGCCAAGTCCCAGATCTTGTTTATATTTTTGGGTCTGTAACTCATCTATGAAGACGGATGGGCTGCTGGTGGACTAAAGACCAGGGTGAACTCTGTGTGGAGCTCCAGCATGGCATGGGGCTTCCAGAGGCGCCTTCCCGTTGCGTTTCACGTGTCAGATACCCCCAGTCAGATGGTAGCCTGAACTGCAAGGGGATAGAATGGCACATTCCTGCATGTTGTGCATGATAGCATCCCATTGCTGCCTTACTCTAAATGCATCGTGAGAGCAGACTGGCTGTTTTTACTTTAAATTCTTCTTCAGTCCTCAAACAAATGAGCTGACTGCATTCAGTTCCAGGCATGCAGGGCTCTGTTCCTCTAGTCCTGGTTGGATGGGCTGAAGCGTTGCTGTTGTTGGTCACAAGTTTCAGATAGCTCTACCACTACTGAAGTCTCTGCTTAGCAAACTGAAGCAAAAATCTTGGTGCTTGATAAGGCTTTGTGCTGAGATTTTCCTAGTATAGACCCCTCTTCTCCTTTAAATAATCCCTTTTATGCAGGGGATGCAAGAAAATAGATCATTTGTAGCTTAAAATAGGCAAATCTGATTAAAAGACAGTCAGAGCATTTATTCCTTCCATCCTATTCATACAGCAGTACAACCAGCACATCCTCCTTGGTGCTAAGGAACGACACATGGAGGACAAATAAGCCTGTTTGTCACCCCATGCCCTGTGGTTCTGGGGGGGGAGAGCAGGCAGCAGAGCATCAGACAGCTCTGCCACTTCTGGGGCTCTTCTCATGCCAGAAATCATCTGGGTGTTCTGGTACTGCAAAGCTGCCTTAGTAGAAATAAGCTGTTTGCTGCTGGGGGAAGAGATACTCTTTATTAAGCAGAGTCTCAGGTGTCAGTTTGTCTTTGAATTCCCAGTGTCTACTGCATAGCTGCCTTCTGATAAGCATGGTTGAATTCCTCCTGCTCAAAAGAAGTAACCAGCCTTAAAGGAGAGCCCTTGGTAGAAGCTGGATTGTCATCTCAGTAGCAGTGTAGTTATTAATTTGGTAAATGCTCCCTGGCCTCAGCCTTTGTTCTGTGGTGATAAAAAGGACACAGACAAAAGTGGCACTTCTGGAGAGACTTGAGGCATAGGAGAGGGTGTCAGCAGAGCTCCACACTGCGTTTTGGAGCAGACTTACAGGCATGCTGACAACGGGAACTGCCCTGTTTCCAATGACACTTTGCTTGGGGTGGATACTGATGTGCAGCGCTGGCTGTGCGGTTCTGGAGCACTACAACAGGCAGGGAAAGGATGAGTGGAAGCACAGGATTGGCTTTCCACCTATCTCAGGATTAACAGAACCTCTCCAACCTCATATTCTGATTTAGGAGCGTCCTGGCTTGATGTGTCAGTCTTGAGCTGTCATGCCATGAGCTGCAGTGATTCAGTGTATGACTGAGCAGGAATCAAGTTGAAATACAGCCAGAGACCGCTGGGATTCCAACCTAGGGTGTCCTGTGCCTGACATTCAGTGTCACAGGTGCACACGGATCCTACTGAGCCATCACTGCACTCGTCTCAGTGCCAAAAGGGGAGGAGGGGTTAGAGGAGGAGGTGGGTATTGGCTTCCCCTGGAAAAAGCAGAACAGGGGTCCTCGCCTTTGCTGTGTTGAACACCCCATCCTGTTTTGCAGGCAGAGCACGAGCTGCGGCTCACTCAGACCGAATTTGATCGACAGGCAGAGGTGACACGTCTGCTGCTGGAGGGGATCAGCAGCACACACGTGAGTCTTCCTGGGTAGCTGGGGTGGGGGCTGAGAGGTTCTTGGCTGCCAAGGGGACGATGAGCCCTTCATCGGGAGCAGACATAGAAGAGCTCATACATTGAGATGCTATGGCAACCTCCTCCAAAGGCTTGGAGTGCTCACACTAAAAACATAATGAAGCACGTGCAGGCAGTGCCGCTGGGATGCCCAGCCCTCAAGGTGTTTCTGAGGCACAAATACCTTGTTCTTCTCTTGTGCACTAGCCACGTGCACATCAGTGGAGTGCCAGGAACAGCCTCCTCTCTCCTATCACCATTGGCCTTCTGCAGCTTTCCCAGCTTGACAATGAAAACATTCAAGTCAACCGTGTAACTCCTGTAAATACTGGCCTACACACGTCTGCTGCCCTTAGGGTTAGGTGGTAGCTGCAGGAAGTGTCCTGGCGCCCAAACTCAGCCTGGCTTCTGGTCCTTCTCCATCCAGGTGAATCATCTTCGCTGTCTCCATGAGTTTGTGGAGTCTCAGACCAACTACTATGCTCAGTGTTACCAGTACATGCTGGACCTGCAGAAGCAGCTGGGCAGGTGAGACAAGAAACGGCTTTTGCTTCCCTAAGGGTTACTCCCTCATCTGGTCATCGCCAGTTCAGGCCTCCCTCCTCTTCGATAGAAGCTTAACAGCCTCCTCCAAGCTCTGACAGAGCTTCTGAGCTTACAGAATGGTGATGAATGCTAACACATCTAGAGCAGGCTTTACCAATAGATTCATCCGAGATTTATACGTTCATCTCCAAACATGATGGCCAAGAGTCTGAATGTTCTTCTAAATTAGTTAAAAGACACAGGAGACAAATTCCTGTTGCCAAGCAACAAGCCTGAGTGGGCTCAGCCGCAGCAGTAACCAGTTCCACGCTGCTGGCAGCACGTCCCCGGGCTGTGGGCAGGGCTCTTCTGTCTGTTACCTGTTACGCTGGTGGTCTGACCCAGGAGGGACCTCTGTCTGATCACTCACTATTCCTGTTTCATTCTTTTCCATGCTTGCAGCTCCAAAGGAGAAATGTAAGTAAAATGTTACACAGGACCGGTTCTGAGAGCTCTGCTCTACACCTCAGCCAAACCATGGAGTCTTTGCAGGCTCACTACCAAGGCCAGCAAGGGCCAGAGCTGCACTCCCCTAGTGCAGAAGGAGAAACCTACAGATAAACAAGACCTGGCTTCATTGCCATCTGTGTAAAGAGCCCCCAAAGCCTCCAGTTGGGGTATCTCTAGTGCTACACTCATACTCAGCAAGTTTGCTGCCAGTCCTTTAGCAGGACGCTGAAAGAAAAGCAAGCAGACAAACATTACCTGTTACACAGCCTCAGCAGCTGAGCACTGAGTGCAGTTCACTACTTAAGGGCACCATAGATACACTCCAGCTGTTGGCAGAACTCTGCAGCATCACCTCTGCTCTGCGGCTACTGACAGGAAGAGCTGTGTCTGGGTTCCTCCCACTACAGCCTTACCCAACTCTGCTCTTCTCTCCTGTGTAAGATTTTCAGGCACGTTTGTAGGGAATGCAGAATCCACATCTCCACCCCCAGCTGCTGCCTCTCCTCCAGCGGTGGCTGCCGCCTCTCTCCCCGCTGTGCCTACGATTCCAGTTGTCCCCACGATTGTTGGGGTGCCCAGTACTGTGGCAGAGAGCGTGCTGAACCCGAATGAAGTCAAGCCTCCTGCCAGCGGGACGCGGAAGGCCAGGGTCCTGTATGACTACGAAGCAGCTGACAGCACCGAGCTGGCACTCCTCGCAGATGAGGTCAGTACCTTCCCTTCGCACTGAATTTTGCTCTCATTGCCTACCGTTCTGTTGCATGCTCAGCAAGGTCTTGGTTTTTCCTGCCTCTAAACCCTCCCTGTATGGAACTACTAATAGAACCTTTTCCTTGACACCCTCTGAATTGCAGTGAGTTTGCACTCATGGCCATGCTCACGCCAGAAAGTCTTTTTCTTCCTACTGGAATATCCTGTTGTACCCAGCTAACGAAACACCCCAACATTTACAGTGTTCACTGAGACCCTCAAACCCAGCTGGCTTTTGAGAGCAGTGGGACAAGCCACTGGCTGGAGGCCTGGTCTAATCATGCTGAGAACAAAGGAAATTCAGCAAGCTGCAAAATGTTCTGGTGACTGTAGACTTTTGTCTTCAGAAAGGATGACACGGCGCTATCAAGACACCCAGGAGGCAAAAAAGCCTTTTCATTCTCCAGATTGACTCACTGTAGCAGGGAATTCAGTGGGCAGTACATCTTCTGTTAAAGCTGCAAATAGTTCCAGGAAGGTTCCAGGGGAAAAAAACGCAGATGCCTGCTAAATGAACTTCAGAAATTAACTTGCTGTTCTTTAGGTACACATCTGACTGAACTTTTGGCTCTGTCTGCAGAAGGTCCTGTCTAATACTGTCTTCTCTCCACAGATGATCACTGTGTACAGCCTGCCAGGCATGGATCCAGACTGGCTCATAGGTGAAAGAGGGAACCAGAAAGGGAAAGTTCCTGTCACTTACTTGGAACTGTTAAGTTAAACATCCCCCAGGAAGAAGAATGTACAAACAGAATGCACCCCTCATCTCCTGGCACTTCTAACGTGGATTTCTTCATCAGAGACCATTGCTCTCTTCAGGGTTGGCACTCCATTGCTAATATGGGAATTGTGGGGAAGAAGTGGTAAAACTGCTACAGAAAGGTTGTGGGAAAGGGCCAATGGCACCCGAGAATTCATAAATGCAGTGCAGCCTGCTTTGAGGTTAGTCTTGATGGTGCAAGATTCCTTGATTACTTTTTCTACCCTGCCCTAGACTTGTTTATCACCGTGGCTTTCCCAGGCCCAGCAATCTGTCTCCCTCAGCTGCTGTTCATGGAGTTTCAGTTACGCTTCCCTTGTGTTTGGTGTCAGCTAGTGCCTGTCTGCCCCTCCTGTCCTCTCTGTTCTTCAGCAGTAGAAAAGCCTGAGTCAAACCACTGAGCATTCCAGTGGGAAAGCGTCCCACACAAACCCTCTCACATAGGCTGGCTCTTAAGGAAGCTACATTTAAGAATTAAGAGCCAGTTAAATCCAACAGGGAGAGCAGTAGCACAAGGCTTTCTAAGAGCTGTGCTTACTCCAGTGGTGCCTGATGGCTTCCATTAGTACTGTCCTCTGAAGCTGGAATGAAATGTCTTTGAAGACCAACCTAGTGACATAGGGCCTGTCTGTCAGAAATGAAACCTCAGTGCAAGGGACCATGCATCTTGCTTGCATTTCCTCTGAAAAACTACTCGGACTGCAAAGAGTTTACAAGCCTTCTGGCAAGCTTTGCTCCCTGTGTTAATTGTCCCGGCTTTTCTTTCAGCGTCTGTTCCAGGCATGTTTTAGCCTGACTTTACTTTCACCCTGGATGACTGATGTAACCAACACCTTCCCTCCCATCTCAGCAGTGAGCAGACTTGGTGCATCCCAGTGCAGTGAGGAGCAGTCCCACTTGCTCTTATCTCCAAAGAGCCGTTCCTGGCCGCACACACATCCAACAGCTCAGGCTGCCCCGGTGCACGTGCTGGGTTAGCTCAAAGGGAGTGCTAAGGTGTGTATGCATTTTAATCCTATAATGCTCTTTTTAGCTAGAGCTCAACTGAAGGACTGCTGTTGCTGTGTAACTAGTTTTCCACTTAAGCTGGATTGAAGAGAAATTCCCCTGCACCAGGCTTTCTGTTCACTGCCTCCCCTCGGTATGTCAGAACTAACTTTGCTTGTTTATTATCTTTTGCACTTTCCCCAATGGTATTGTGACCACTCTAATGTAACAGGGCACCGAGCGCCTGTGTATGTAGGGCTCATGGTTTTCAGCACTTATTTGCCAATAAACGAACTGCCTGACCTCCTGCCTCAGTGTCTGCCATGGGCTCAGGGCTGCTCCGCTGTAACTGCAGCTTGCAGGGAGAGGAGGGACGTGGGTCAGGCAGGAGCTGTGCCATCCTGGTCTCAGAAGCTGGGTGTAAAACAAAGCTCCAAATCCTCCCTGAAGCTCTCCATGTGCCTTAAGCTCGTTAATGCCTTTCAGCTCCTTTCCAGATCACACATCTCAGTTGTACTACAGATTCATGAATTCTGAGAAACAGCTCCTCCTTAACCTAAGGCAAAAACAGGGCAGCAGAATGACTTTAGCTGCTGAGAGGCTGGGAACGTTATTCGATATCTAACAACCCTTTTTGTTGTTATGGAAACTGCATCTGCTGCTCATCTAAAACCCCAAAGCCTCGTCCTCAGCCCCCAGCTTGGAAAGGAAGGATAGAAGGAACTCCTGGGAGAAGAAGCTGTTACAGTGCTCTGTGATGTAGCAATAGCTCTGTTTTCCTACAGTTAAAGTTAATGGGTAATCAACTTAACTGTTTCAGTTTTACAATTGCAGTGATACAGCTTCACTGTAGATCCCTATTCCCAAGTCCAGTTACATCCCTGTTATTCCTCTCTGTGGTGTAGTACAGGAAGAACAGCAGCAACACTTAATGATGCAGCAAACACACCTCAGAACAGGCAGAAGGAAGTCCACCAAACACTCCTTTCCTTTGGCATTAGGAAAGGCACAGGGAAAGCCTGGTGCTACTTCTAAGTCGGGCTTGGAACTAACAGGCTGCCTGCAGAAAGACTGCACTCCTGTCTGCTTGTTTGCAGGTGTCGTGGCGAGCCACCCTCAGCTTAATGCAGCTCCAAGCCCCTCTGTGGCTGAGGGGCAGGTAAAGGTCAATTCAGAGATGCAATTGGTTGCATTTTAGAGCTGTACTGTTTCTTTAGACAGAACCACTGCATCTGCTGCTGTATGCAATGTGGCTCCAAGGACTTCTGCCCAGCTCCCTGAGTTCTCACTCTAGTGGGAGTTTCTGGAAGGTAACTAAGCGCCTCCCCTTCCACGTGGAGACTTGACTCCAGCCAGCGAGCTCCAAGGGCAAGTAGAACTACATCAAACGTGTGCTGGAATATCACCATCCCTTCACTTTACCAGGAACATAACAGCCCTTAAAGCAACACCATCCAATACTACCACTGGTCTCTCTTAAAACCATAAAAATTAAAAAGGTTCTGGCTGGTAAAGCAACCAAGGGTTTCTTTAGGACAGAGCTTCAGGCTGGTGGCTCACAACATTTCAGTTTGATTTCTTGCCTTAAAGAAGTCTGAATTTCAGAGATTATTTTATGCAATAAGCACTCACCTGCTCTTCCTGTCTCCGTCACACGTTGAGCCTCGGAACCTGAAAGAGTTTGTTGGTCGGCTTCAGAGAGACGACAGTGTGACAGAACATCACTGTAACCAACTGCAAGGCCTAGCTGGAACTCTGCTCCGGCCGCAGTGTGGAGCTGTGCACAGAGCAGCCTGGCAGAAGAATCATTCTTAAGGAGTACGGCACAGCAATGCTTGTTTAAAACCAACAAGCTCCCCAGTGTGCCAGTAAGAGAAAGGGGGGTGTGGGAAAGCCAAAGGAACCTCTTCAAATGGTACCTGCACTGTCGCTCTCAAGCCACAACTCACGGTGCTGTTAGATAGAATCATGGTACTTCAGCTCAACTGACACAGAACTACACAGAAGATGCAGAGCCTGGTGCTGCAGGATACAAAACCACAAACCCAGCTGCTGTCTATAAAGGTTTTAATATCAGTATAAATAGGCCACAGTTACAAAAAAATTGCAAGACTAGAGCAATGGAATTTTGACTTAAAAACCTTGAGTGAGGCCTTGCTCTTCAGAAACAAACACAACACACAGACTGCAGGGCGGAGGGGAGGCGTGAGCACACATACACCATCTTGCCTTGAACCACTCAGTACAAAAATAGGAGTAGAAAGATGGTCTCTGAATTGCTGGCTGATCCCTAGGTTGTGCCTTAACTGGACTCTGACTGGGAAGGAGAGGCAGACTGCACCCTGTGTTAAGAGCAGAGTTAATGCCCAGAGGAGAGTCTGTCCTCCCTCTCCATAAGCCAGAGCTTCCCCAGCTGAGGTACAAGCTATAAAAATAAAGGTTTTGACTGTCCAGCACTTGTACCTGGCCAGGATGCTCCAGCAGATGGAGCAGGCAGGCTGTGCACTGGTCAATCTGAGGAGCCCTTCGCAGCTCTCCTTACATTCACTGCGCTGCAAGAGTTCAACAGGATCACACTGCTGATGTTACAGCTTGGTATCCAACGCTGCCCAGACCAGGCCTCCCTCCCTGCCCCAGTCCTTGTTACAAGCTCTGCCAAGGGTGATGCTTTCTGTGGTGGACACGAATCGTTCTGGTGCGAGTCCTGGAAAGGGAGGCTGTGGCAGAAAAGCATCTATCTCTGCACGTGCCGGACGAAGGCCTGCACGAGCTGAAACAAAGGCTCCTGCCCCTCAGGCCCCAGCTTGGAGGCAGACTTCCCCTGGGGAGAGGGAAGAACCCCGCTGGCAGGTGAGGAGGGACCACCACGGCGGAAATAACGAGACAAGCTGGAAAGCAGCGTGCTCTGCAATTAGAAGACACGATGAGTTAGTTTCTTCCAAGCATACATCCCTCTCCCTCCCAGAACGAGGCGCTGGTGGCACAGGAACAGATACCCAGGGCTGTTAACTCATGCAGGGGAATGGGCTGTACCAGGCAGACGTGGGACCTTTTCCCACAAAACACACCTACAATGAACAGTGAGAAAGAATGGCACAAGCTGCTGCTTACCAGCTCAGAGCTGAGCTCCTGCTTCATCCGCTGCTTATCGCGGGGATGCACAGCTGGGTCTCTCAAGTACCGAACAGCCTGGGAGATGAGCAGGTAGAAACAGTTTTCCATTGTAAACATGAGCAGAGACCTGTGCAAAGAAATGCAGATTAGCAGGAGCCCAATATCCCAGTTTCAGATCACACAGCCTGGGACAGACTTCACCTAAAGTACCCAGGAGGGACCACTGCTGCTGCTCAGACTGGGCTCAGGCAATGACAACAAAAGCTAAGGTCTGCAGAGCAGAAACCCCCACTTGCCCTGCATGCTTTGGAGAGCTTCTAACAGGCAGCTGAACTCCTGTCGTTCAGAGTAAGAAGTTCTGAAGCTACCCTAATGCCTCTAAATCTCAGTTCTGACCTGAGCAGCACTGGGTTCTGCCCCCTGGCCACAACTAAAGAAAACATCTAGAAACTTACTTGAGGGTTTTGGTTCCCTCTTGCATATTCAGCCCTGCAGCCTGAGGAAAAGGTTCCTTTTTCTTATCCAACTGAAGGAAAAAAAGACAGCTATTGGACACAGCACATACAGAAGCTACTCTTCAAAATATTACTTGAAGTTCTCTGAGATCACTGCAAGAGCTGTGCTTTCCCAAACACAGATGGCTAGTACCTCTCCCAGCATGTTGAGGGCCACGTTGACTGTGGCAAGGAGGGTCCCAAAGGAAGGTGCGACATCCGAATCAAAGGCTGGTGTGGTGAAACTCAAGACAAAGAGCACGTTGTACTCAGCAAGGTCCAGTGACTGTGGAGAAAAGGAAAGAGGACTGTGTGACCTCTGAGGACATGAGTATGCTCCTGCCATAGTAACAGGAATATCTAGTCCCTATAGCATGGTTGTTGTATGGAGAACTTGAAGCACTGAGGTCATTTCCGCAGTCTGTTATGCAGCTGGAACAGCAAAGGGCACATGGAGGCTGTACCCTGTTCACATGAGTGAGCAGAGCCTTACACCTCTCAGGCCATGAAGGTGAGTAGCAAGCTAAAACAATGACTGCTTCCAGACTGTTTTCAAAAGCCCAGGCAAATGTAACCCACGGGCACGAGGAAGTAACTATCCAAAAGCAGCAGCAGGACATGGCCAGACCCAAGGATTAAACCCTGCTTGGCTTAACTTGGAGACTAGGCCACCAGGTCACACCTACAAGTGTAGGGAGAACAAGGAGTAGCTTTTCTGAAGACTGACACGCTGAGGACACAAACCTAGCTGGCTCTGCTCCAGCAAGGCTGCACGTACAGTGCTGTGCAACCACACCACAGCTCAGCCAAGCTGTCTTCTCAGATCAGTGCCTCAGAACTGAGGGGAATTCCTGCTTCGTGCAGCAGAACAGCAGACAGATGTGCAGCAGGGTCACTGTCTCAAGCAGGATGGGCTGTGCTTCTCTTCATAGACCCAGAAGGTCACTTGGGATGATGGAAACCTCCCCGTTCAGGGAGCAACATCTCTTACCTGATCGAGGAGAATCTGGCAGACGTCAGGGGTGAAGTGGCGCAGAGCAGCAAGAGATTTGCTGAGGATTTTCAAGAGGCTGTACTGCACCATAAGCAGTGCCTTCTGCTCTGCTGCCTCTGACTCAGGGCTGGGGTGCTTGGAGGAGGCTTGGGGATTACGCTGCACTCGTGGAGTCACACTTGACGGAAGGGAGTCACCATTTTTTGTCTGTAGAGAAAAGTGTCGTAGATACATTCATGATTGTTTTGCATGAAGAATGATGCTTTCAGGGAAAACCGCTACAAGCAAAAGGAGGAAACGAGGCACACAAACTCTGTCACCTACTAGAAGTGTGAGAACCCACACTTAGTGCACAGCAGGGGAGGCTCTGCATTCTAGGAAAGCATCTGCAGAGGCCTTTTGGATTTCACATTCCAGAAAAGGAACTTCTAATCAACACAGCAAGCCTCAGCCATGCTGAAACAGCACATCAGTAGCAATGCATTATCTCTACCTCATGTTCAACAAAGGCTTCTCCAAGAACGAGCTGTATCTCTTAAACAAATTAAACCAGATTAAGGACACCAGGTCAGTAGTGTCTTAATGGCCCTAGAGAGCACTACAGCAATGCAGCTTCCTTGCTGCTTTGTAGGCAGCTCTAAAATGATAATGACACTCAAGCACAGGCTGCTGTTTCTCAAGGTCTGACCTTTCACAGTCCAGAGCTTTTGGCCTCAACTACTATGTGAAGGTGTTTTTGCTGTGGAAAGATGCAAATCCCAGCTATTGATGATTGCTGGTAATCAGCACTGGGAACAGAGCCTGGACACTGAATAACATCTGCCTTCCAGCATGGAGCATGAGCACACAACGCTCCCAACTTTCAGCCTTAGGGTCCCCATCCTCACCTGCAGGTAGTGCTGGAGCATTTTGCGGCTGTGCAGGAGGGAGGTACAGGCCTGACACAGGTAACACAGATTCACCTGAAATAAAGAAGGTGAGAGAGAAATCTCTTCAAAGATGAAAGCTCATCCAGGCAGAACAGTGTGACATAAAGGAAAGAGCATAAAGAGCAGTAATAAAGATAAATGTAGTGCCGCTTTCGCTTACCACATCCAATCTCCTGCATTCCAACACAAAGTGTTATCTACAGCAGTACCCTGACTCCTACCTGCATGTCCCTCATAAGCTGTGGCAGGTGGAAATGCCACTCCTTTGTGAAATTTGAGAGCTGGAGAATGAAGCCAACAGTGTGATCAGCCTCCTCCAGGCAAGCCAAGCTCTGTACTGTCCGTACTGCATTCAGGCACTGGAAAGCACAGAGAAGTAAATCAGGACATTGAGAGCTAAAGCATGAAGTCCACTCTTCTCTAGAAGAAAAAAAGCAGAGATCTGCCCTTAAGGGCAAACAATGCATTCATGACAGTAGTTGCACAGCACGTGGGGCAGAGGCTCAGAGCACTTTACATTCTTAGTCAGAGGTCAATGCTTTCATAAGCTGTGCTGCTGTATGAGGAGACAGCTCTATGGAGCCTGCTTCTGAACAGGTCATTCAGCACCCACGTACAAACAGAACTCTTCAGCACACTGACACAAACGGCCCAATGCAGCTATTTCAGTACTGTAGGACCTGAAAGTTGCCAGCCTGAATGGTGATTGAACCCTGGTCACAGCATTTTCATTACTAGAGCAAACCAGAGCTGAAGTCATCCCTAAGAACAGCTCTTACAGCCTTCTTTTCAAAGCAGATAATCACCAAGATCCCACCAAACCCTTGATTCTGCTACTGTGCTGAGTTGGTGTATTACACACCTGTAGCAGTGTTATAACCCCAAGAGTGAACGGGACCAAAGATGGCAACTGCCCAGCTCTAACAACTACCCTAACAGCCATCCTGGCCTGACTTCATGGCTGTAGGCGTTCTGCCTTCCCCCACTTCCAAATTATTTCTACTATAAACCCTTCTGAGACAGGAGCTGTGTCTTTTCAATGCTTCTACAGTATCTGACACATTTCCACTGCTTCTGCAACACAGAAGCCAAGTAAACCATCGCAGAGGAGGCACATGACATACCTGGAGAATCCTCTCTTGATGGACACCAACAAAGTCCAACGCTTCAGTCAGGAAGTTGTAGCGGAGTGTCTTGAGGAGGCGCTCCATCAGTGACATGGAGAGCCGATAGACCCCGGGCCAAGAGGGGGCATCCTGAGACTTCCGAGACGAAGCAGATGTCTGCACAGATACAACAAACCACTTCTTTACACCACTGCCCAGCGTGGCACACACCACAAACCCTTCACATGGTTTTCAAGTCTCCAGGTCCTACAGGAGATTGCTGACCCCCGACCCAAAGGGCTCCTCTCCAGCCACAGCCTGCAAGGCAGGGCACAGCAAGCTCTCCTGGCACACTGCCAGCCAAAAGGAAGCAGCACCCACCTGAATGGCTCCATTAGTACTGAGCTGGTACACGCTCAGGAGGGGCAGGCAGACACTCTGTGTGACACCAGCCCCAGCCACTGCTGCTGCTCCCTGCAAGGCACAGAACAAACTACCATTAAAACCTGCAGGCTTCTCCCCGGTCTAAGACTGAAGAGGCTCCTCCTGCATTACCTATTTCTGTCCCTTGCACTGCCACCACCCCTCTAGAGAACCTCTGTCACACGTACTTCTGTATTGCTAAAGAATTAGCAACAAGAAAGGCAATACTGCTCTTGCAATAAAATCTAGCCTGCACAGCTGTACCGTAAATTCCGTTTCCACATCACCTGGTTTGGTAAATACCTGATCTCTGAGAAGAGCTGGCTTTGGAATGGCCTTCATTTCACTTAAAGCCCCACACTAAGTTGAATTTGTAATAGATAAGTAATGCTTTACAACAAGTAATGGGAAACCAGGTTCCAACACTTAATACTGTGTTAAATAGGCTGGATAATCTGCATTGCAGAAGAATACATTCAGTGAAGGTGCCTGTTCTAAACTACAGGTCTGCTCTGGCTGCCTCAAATCTTCCATCTGAGACATCCCATTAAAAAGAAGAAGCAGGCAAAACAGGGAGGCATACAGACAGGACCTACTGCTTGCCAGCTTCTAACAACACCTTTATCTACAGATCACTGTGCAGCTGTGCACAATAATGAGATACATGGAGCCTATTAAAAATGTATAGCTAAATGCTTTCTTTTCTCTGCATCTCTCACCTGTTGCGTCCTTGCTAAGGTCAGCAGCAGATGTAATGAGGCCTCTGTGAAGTGAAGGTTTTGTTTAACTCTCAGGCTGATCTCCAAAGCAGTAAAGATGGTAGGAAGCACAGGGACTTTCCTAGTAATCTGCAGCCAGCAGCCTCCATCATCATCGACTTCACAGAGCTCATTTGCAAGATGCAGACCCAAAACACAAACCTGGAAGGGAGAACAGGGCATATGCTAGACACGTACACCAAGAAAGAAAGAAACCTTGAACGCATTTCATGTGATGATCTGAAGTTCAGCCATCCTCAGAACCATAAATTAAGGTGGCTGTGTCCCTCACATTATGCTCTGTGTACTTCCTGGCTCTCACATAAATTGTGACAATGACTGAAAGAGAGACAGCAACAATTTCCCAGGCTGACACATGCCAAAATACCATGGAGCAATTCCCATGGAAGAACTGCCAAAGCTTCTTTGGAGGCAGCAGGCAAAGGGGGTCCCCAGCATACACAGATCTTTTTGGCCCTTTACCCCATCTCGCTGGTCCTTGTGTTTAACTCGGGAGGCATCATCTGTTTCCATGCTGTCCTTGTCATCCGCGGCATCCCCCAAGGTCAGGCTGTGTCGAGTCTGATCAAAGAGTGCAATGACCTCATCCTGGAGGGTTTCACACACACTCAGCACCAGCTGGGAGTACTGAGGGATCTCATTCACTGCCACACACACAGAACAGACAACAGTTAGCACAGCAAGCCTGTACTGAGGTCTAACTGGTAATATCACTGGGATACACTCCTTGCAGTGAATATTGCTGTTTTTATTGCAGAGCCCAAAAGATAGAATGTGAGGAATTGTAACAAAGTTAAGATGAATAAGGCCAGGAGGATATAATAAGCTATAAGATCACCATCTGAATCATATACAACATAATTTTCCCAAGAAGTCATTATCAGCTGATTACATTTCAAAGCAGAAAGCAAGCACTGCTATGGACTGACCATTCTGTAGCTGCTCCCAACAGCACTGCCTACCCATTTCTCCAGATTGCTGGCACCAGTCCATGGATGCAGTCTGCTGTCCCTGAGCTGTATAAACACCACACTCTCATGAAAACCATCACAACAAATTGCACCACCTTCTACTGCCATGACTGCAAATTCAAATTCATCACCAAATGCAGATGGTAAAAAATAGTACTAATTCTTGGTTTATGTTCTGAACAAGAGGCCTGCAGGGCCAGGCAGTGGGACAGGGACTGCACTCCGATCAGGTAAACTGAGACAGCCCTCAACACCACAGTGCCTTAGTATCTTAGTTGCACAGCACAGAAAAATACTGCCCAGATTCCGTTGTGTTCAGTGCTACTACAGCCTAACCTGCCCCGCAAAGGACTGAAGTAACAAAGTAACAGTGCTGGGTTTTTGTTTGGTTTAACAAAGCCCTCCTTGGGTTTGTGTCATGTGTTATCTGCAGAAAGTAAAGTCACAGCCTAGGGTGACTGGTGACACAGCAGTACTGGGCTGTCCCTCCCACACCCACAGAGCTGTCTTCAAAAACACCCAGAAACTCTACTTTCATTTCCATCGCACTGATCAAACGCAGGGGCTCTTGCTGGGAAAAGGCAAGACAGGAAGACATGCACACTGTGAACAGCATGCCTGAGGTGAACAACACACCCCATCCCTCCTAGAGCTAGTTAAAACAAAGTTTAAGAAGTGGAGATGGCCCAGAAGCTAGCAGCTATCCCCACATCTGGCACTGCAGCTACCATCACACAAGTTTTTATGCTGGAAACACAGCAGTGCTCATTGTGCCATGGCAGCACTGCTCTTGGTGTTTGTACATACAGAACCTCACCTTTCATCTCCTTCATCTGCAGCACGGTGATAAGAGCTGAGAACACTTTGGCTTTGGTTTTCTCCATCATCTGCTGATCTGCCTGCAGAACTCCCTCCAGAATCTGCGTCAAGGAGTTTATGATTTTATCCACAGAACCCAACTCGCTGACAACAGAAAGGAAGAGCTCTTCAGATTAGACAAGATCCCTCAGGAAACAGACTGGCTCGACTGAGCTGCGTGCATCTTTGGGTTAGGTTCTTCCAATGGAACCTGGACAAGTCACTACCTCAGCCTCTCTGAAGACATGCCACAGCACAGTGCAGATGCAGGGCTTGCTATCACTAAAGCTTTTTTTCATACACTCTTCACCAGAAAGCAGGAAGTCAAACCATGTATGTATTGCTATAAGATCTTCCAGCAACAAACTACAGATGTTTGCCATCTCAAAAGAAAACTTCATTGTAAGGCAACAGATTCCTCCCCAGATCACTAAGGGAAAATCACTAGAGCAAAACATTCAAACGCACTCTCCTAAGTTTTGATATTTAGCAGTGATCAGTAAATATCCATGCAAAATACCCACCTCTTCCACTGCTTCAGCAGGATGAGAAGAAGAGTACACAGCATAGAGCCCAGCTGCAGACAAGATACTGACATGGGAACTAGAAGCTAAGAAG
The DNA here is from genome assembly GCA_016647715.1 of Pavo muticus. Taxonomy (NCBI): domain Eukaryota; kingdom Metazoa; phylum Chordata; class Aves; order Galliformes; family Phasianidae; genus Pavo; species Pavo muticus. The sequence goes on from JACDJE010000064.1 coordinate 5,159,427, forward strand.
AAACATCACAGGAGTTACAGGTGTAACAGTCGATGCACAGGTGCAATGCAAGACATGCTCAGCCCAAGCACCACCACCAAATGGTTCTTCAGCAGCTGGCAGCAACAGGGGAACCAGAGCCCTCTGCAGGGTCACCCAGTTACATCAAAAATGACACGTATTAAACACAGATGTGTAAGAAGCTCAAGAGAAGGACTTTGATTCAGCCCCACTTCACAGGATCTAAAAGAAAAACAACCTATGATGGCAAGCAGCTGCAGAAATAGAGCTCCTTACAGGAGGCTTGAGGTGAGCAATTGGGGAATTCAAGAACTTAAGAGGAACTTGCACCTACCAAAGCCTTGGTCCCATTTAGCACATCCAGAAACAATTGCTGATGAACTGCAGGATCAGTGAGATGCATTATGTCCGCCTAGGATGCACAAAAGCAAAGCTCCATCAAACACAACAGAAGATACACCATTTCCCACTCTAACACCGGCCTGCTGTTCTGTTACTTGAAGAATTCACCTCATTTTGTATCTGCAGAGATCACTGAGGTATACGAGCAGTTAACAAAGTTGGCAATGGCTAATTTCCCTGCTGGGCCATTCACTTCACTAAGCAAAATCTCTTCAGGACTACAGAATTACTCTGAATTGCTATAAGAGCTGTATACCACTCCCCCATGCTCAGACAGACAAAACACAGACTACCCTAAGCCTACACCATGCTTGTGCCAACTTGTGCTCTAAGTGCATATATATAACAACTGAAAGGAAACAAACAATGGGTTTTCACTATGATGCACACTGCATCATTCAAAGTGTTAATATCAGATTATCAAGAGAGAGAAGAGAAAGAACCCACAAGGGTAGCTCTTACATGGCTAGTGGATATAATGAGCAGCATCCGCCAGGCCGAGATGAGCATCTGATATTCTGTCATGGAGGCACAGCTACTGCCCTCTGTCTCTGCCACATAACATGCCAGTGATTTCACATACTCTGACCAATAAGCAAAGCGCTTTTTGGTGGAGAAATTCTTCAGCGTGTCTTTCAGGGACTGATCCAGGGAGCCCCTGACCAAATAAGGAGGAGAAGATATCTTCATTTATTCTTTGGTCAGAGAATACACTCCTTCTGAGACTCAGGTAGGAAAGCCAAGGGCACGGCTTGCAAGTGAAGGGTATTCCACAGATTAGACCTGTGCAGGGAATCCCACTTTTTGCATCACATTGAAGGAAAGAAGATGATCCCTGAAGAAAATCTACAATTCCTTTTGTTTTTTAATGGAGATTTTAGATAATCCTGACTATTCATTATATTAAAGAGCAGTTATGTTCAGAAAACCAAACTCAGTGTGAGAAAATGATTAACATGTTACTCAGCAATCACTATGCACTTTGCTTATCTCACAACTTCTTCTATTAAACATGGTATATTCTGATTGCAGGATACAAGGAAATATCAGCATCCTCACCTATGGGCTACAGAAACAGATCAAAACATACATTTGAATCTCTTGCAATCACCAACTGCATAAAGTGATCTTAGAAAGGCTGTGTGTGTCATTGTATGTCACTGTTCCCCCCATGTTTTCACGGGATTACAGGTATTTATTTCCTGAAAGCCTGTGTGGTCTATCAGAACTAACACACAAAGTTCAGACTTCAGAAGAGGGATGAAGGAGAGACTGCCAAAGACTCACTTGACAACATAGTAGATCTCCAAGCAGATGATTTTCATGATTAAGGCACAGGTATCCAAGACACTGAGCTACAAAGACAAGATGAAAGCAAAATCTGAGCACCTTGCTCTGCAGAGTGAGTGGAACTCCAATTTAACCTTACCCACCCGCTCACAGTGACTGACAATCCAGTTTGGCAGACTTGTTTCTCCAGTGATAGCAATAGTTGTGTCATTTGACAAAGGACTGGTGATGGTAAGGAAGGAATGCTGGACTCAAAGTGGCAGTCAAAGTGAGTGAGGGCACAGGACTTTCATAACAAAGGGGAAAACAGAAAGGAAGAATGCAAAAAACCTCACTGACTCCTCCGTGACAGCAGGCAGCCCGAGCTGTGCCTGAAAATGAGGAGTCAGACAGCACACACAGTACGGGTGCACTACATACAGCACATCTTCCAGAGGATGTAAAGACAGATGCCAGATAACACCTATTTTGATTTCACATGTGAAAAAAGAGCAGAGAATTTCTGAAGATAGTCCACTGCTGTATAGCTGTATTCTCTGCTGTATAGCTGTACTCTCTGCAAAGAGCACAAGTATGTGCTCCAGCTCCTGCCTCCCTTGAAACCAGACAGTCATACTGCTTGTTAGAAAGCTGAAAGCACAAACAGCAGCCACACACACTTAGAAACCCCTCTGAGAAGTACAAAGCTGCCTCCTGATGTTCTGCCCTGATGTAACTCACCTCTGACGTCTCTGAAGGTGGAGGAAGAGTCCCAAACAGTGGATTAGTCAAATTTTCCCAGAACTTTGGCCTAAAAGATGGATACAGAAGCAGTACCAGTTACCTCCCTCATGCCTAGCAGCATTTTGTCCATTCCAAATTCCACCGAAAGTATTCTTTTGTAAACACATGATTACATAGGCTTGCACAAAAGAAAGTGAACCACGTATATTTGCTTCTGAACATGCACACATGGGCTTTTCAACTTCTTTCCCAAGAGACAGTACAGACCAAGTTCAAAACACACACACAGCACACCCCTCACTAGGACGCAATCGTCCCTCAGCAGTCCAAAGAGAAGGCGTTATGGGACACAGACAGCAGAACACACTGTAGGAGAACAGCCACTCACTTTGTCCTCAGAACCAGCATGGCGCTGTCTCGGCGGTCCTGCCACAAGGCGTGCAAGAAGGCGATGGCAGCACGGTGCAGGAGGGGAGGACACCAGTACCTCTCCTGCTGTTTGGAGTCTATCAGCTCTAAGACTACTTGGAGGCAACTCCACTCCCCCAGACTGAACTCCTAAAGCAAAAGGAAATCAGAGAGGTTATGCCCATACCACACCACTGCAGAGACGTGTATTACAGCAGAATGCCCTCAATTCCTCTTGAACAGAAGAGTAGATATGGAGTAAGTGATGCAGATACGTGTTTTGTAAATAACTACAAGGAATGCGTAACACAAGAGGGGAGAAGAGTTTTAGAGGAATAAAAAGTGAGCTAAGCTAAGACTCCGTAAGACCAAATGCCTTCAAAAAGGTCCCAACTCAAGAAGACCTCCAACTGCAAAGCAGTAGTGGAGCGATACTATCTGCTATATAGTGTATTCCCACCAAACAGCCGCTATCAGTCAGGACAGTAAGGGCACAGGGATCTCTGCTATCACTGCTCTGACTCAGCAGAGATGTTCTTACTGAGGACAGCTCCTTTTCAGCTGTAAGAAAAAGTGAAGCTGAGATCACAGCACAAGCACTCACTGCAAACATGGTCTGCATTCCCCTTTACATCAGGCACAGAGAGTTGCACATAACACCTATTAGACTCTAGAGATCTGTGCCGTAAGACACAGAGGCGTTACAATAAAAGAGAGGTGAATCTCCAGGCAAATGTCAGCCATTCTACCTTAGAGCCATCGCTGCCATCCTTCACTTCCAAGTTCAGGAAGAGCTCGATGAGCCCAGGCTGTGTCTCCACTGCAACTGTGAGGAATTCCAGTATCATGACCTTAATGCGCATGTCCTCAATCTTGCTCTGCAGGCGGGTGAGGAAGGCGTCGCGGATGGCAGCAGCATCACTGCCAAGACAGGCATAAACAGACATGGGAGCAACCTGCAAAAGGAAAGAAACATCAGAAGCCAGGACAACCAAATCCTACAGAACGCTTCTGCTCTAACACAAACAGCTTTCAGTCCGCACTGCCTTCAGCTGACTTGCATTAACCTCCCTGATACAAACAAGTCTGAAGAAACTATTTTGAAAGAATTTCAGCAGTGGAATCGGGCACAAAGGAAGAAGCAAAGCTCTTATGTGAGCCTCATCCTACCGTAGCCAGTCGCTTGAGCAGCTGGATGGCCAGGCGTGGCAGTGCAGGGTCATGCTTGTGGTAGATGTACTTGGCCAAGACCGCAATAAGGTTGTTTCCATGAGCACCTGAAGGGAGCACAGTCAAAACCAAAGATAAGAGCAGCTATTTCACAACTAATGCCCTCCATAGCAGAAGGTGAGAATTAGGTACGTCTTCCAAAAAAATGAAGCATGATGGGACCTTAAAGATCACCTAGTTCCAATCCCTCTGCCACAAACAGGGCTACCACCTGCTAGAATGCCTTACAGGAGGCAGAATTAGCCCTCTGCTGTCACTAGAAAGCACATTTTGGACATTTCAATAACTGACATACTGTCTGTAATGAGACACGCTGACTATTTCTAAGTAACAAAAAAACACAGCTTCCCAGGCTGTCCCCATGGAGGAATACGTACCATGCTGAGTAAGTGCCTGTTCCAGTGGAGACACCACACTAGAGGGGGGTTTCAGTCGTATGACATTATTGGTGACTGAGAAGGCCAGCTTCACAGTCTGTATCAGCAGCTGGCCTTGGCCTTGTGACTCATCACTGTACGTAGGAACAGAAAGCAAAGTAAGTAACTGTGTTGACAACTGACATTTATTATCTGCACAGCATTCAAAGACAGAACTGCACTCTGTCAGTCAGAGGTTGTAACACGTTCTCACTCCGACTGTCACATCACCACCTCACAGCTGCTGAGACACAAACCCCCACACAGCCACAAAGCACACTGTCAGCTCAGCCCTGAGTTCTCAGCATCAAACAAAAAAGGAAATCATCTGACAGTCTATTGTCACTTTTCTCTCCCTTATTAGGAGAAAGATTTTAAATGCATCACGACAGAGGGAGAAACACTTGCAAGAGCCAATCTTACAGAGGTTAAAAGGCATCCACGACAGATGCTGAGACTAAACTGGCTCTAAATCCAGTATTTTCCTAAGGTTTTCCTTATGGGATAAACATTCTGGAGAGACATGAAAGTCAAAAAGCATCTTCACATAGGTATTGCTTTCCCCATAACAAGTCTGGATCCCCTTCAGATGTTCTAGAAGAAAGGAATGGCAGACTTTCTCAAAAACAACCTGCGGGCAAGTTTGGCTGGCTGCGGGTCAAGGGAGATTCTAACTTGGGCTATAATCCTCTTGCTTCCAATCCACCCCATTCAGTCTTAGACATTAAATTCAAGTGAATACAATATTTTAAAAAAGTAACTGCTAGCAAACTTAAAGCAATGGAGCACCCAGCAACACACCACACGTGTCACTAACACTAAGCAAAGCAGAAAACCAAAGCAATAGCATGGAGAGTGTACAGCAAAAATTACACATGGATCCGTAACAAAGAAGGCTTGTTCCTCTGGAATATACAAGGCAGGCTGCCACAGATCCCCAAATAAGTGCAATCATGTTAAAGCTACAGTTCAAATATTACCTGTTGTTTTTCTCCTCACAATACTGAGATGAAGCACACGACTCACCTGCTAGACTGGGAGGCCATTACCATGTCAATAGTGTCCACACCAATCCCCATGATGTTAATGACAGCTTGCCCTGCTTCAGTGTTGGCCAGGCTGAAGATGCACAAGGACTGAAGGCTGGGGGCATTGCTGTGGGACACAACCACCACAGAACACCCTCATTAAGATCACTCCTAGTACTTTCCCTCCACCACTTACTGAACGACCACAAAGCAATGTTAGCATTTCCACATGCCCACTAGCCCCCACTTCATTCTTCCTCCTCCTTCCCTCAGAGTGGATATATCAAACAGGAAAGCGGGTGCCAGGCTGCCCCATGGAACACATACGCTGTTCTCTCCTCCATCAGACATTCTAAAAACCAACATGCTTTGCTTTGTCTCTAATCTTTTTCTACCCTTCCTATTCTCAGTAGTGCAGAAAACCACTAATTCAGCACTACATAAGCAGGCCAGTTAACTCCAGGTAACTTTCATTCAAAAACCGAAACAAAAAGACAGCAACAGAGTCCTGCTGCTCTGTAAGCCAGGCTACCACAGACATGACATCCATCACCACCTTACCTGCTGCGAGGATCCATCTCAGGGCATAAATTCAGTATTGCATGAATCAATTGTAGAATGAGGCATCCTGAAACACAGATGAAATGGACCGCTCAGTTTTCAGGAAGACCTGTTACCTACTCCCTAATATTTTCAACCAAATCTCAGCATCTAGCAACATCAGCAGATGCACAAAGCAAATCCTAAATGTCTGCCAGAAAAGATCTGACTAAAGAATGGGAAAAATGTATGCATTCTCCCCAAGACAGGTGATCCTTTTTGGTCCCACCTGCCCGCCCTTTCCATGTCCTTACCAATTTTCTCTCTCACTCCATGAGAGTTGTAACGCCATTTGTGGTAATTTGGTAACATCTCCTTCAGGACAAACACAATGCAGGGCACAAGCCCTTGGCTCTGGGTGCTACCAAGTTGTCCCTAGAAGAAACAGAAATGCTGTTTTTCCCCTTCTGGTTTAAAGGACATTAAATCTTTCACAGGAAGATCAGCCATGCGTCTTTATATGTGAGAACACCACTGAACGTGGGGACACAGGTTTACAAACAATTTCTATTCTCTTGTAGATCAGATCAGAGCAGTTTTTTGAAAGAACCAGAGAAAGCACAAAACAGCACACGTAAGGAGTGCCGACCGATGACTGATTACTCAGAGGCACACTGCACAGAGGATGTCAGGCACTGCTGTATGTCACCTTCTCACTTTATCAGTCCACAGCTGACTTCACATAATGACCACTCCAGAAGCACTCACCCGGACCAGAGTTGTGATGAGGTTCAGGAAGGAGATGGTGACGCTGTACTCGCCTTGAGGCTGCTCTATGCTCATCAGCAGGTTTCCATAGCCCCCAGCATTCATTCCCTCTGCACTGTGGAACAAGCAAGGGGATTCACTGTACAAATAGTACAGCTTAGACATGAGTGAGAAATGCCATGCACAGACTCCATGAACCTCAGATTTCAAACAGGCAGAAAGGTCTTATGACAAATAATGAACAATTCAGGCAGGAAAACAAAACCAATACCTAATCATGTGATTCATACTGGACACTGGATTGGCAACGAATGGTAAGAAGCCTGTGTGGTGAAGGTCAGTCCAAACCTGCATGAGAACAAGTAGAGATATTATCTCTCACTCACATACATCTATATACTAGTTCTCAAACCTAGAAAACCAAGAAGGTCCTCACCTTGGCTGGCATCCGTGCAGCCAGTACTGTCAAACAATTGACACAAGAAGCAATAACATCCATAGGGGGAGAGATTACAGTTGTCAGCCTGGGAAAGACAAATAACATAAAATGCACTGCCATCTGTGATCTAGCCTATAAGCTGTTGTTTTGATCCAAAGCATCAAACCCACACTCCAGCACAGACACCAGAGTCCGCACTGTCAGTCTAGCCTTGCCAACTCTCCCTCTCCCTTGAATCAATCAATTTAGTGCACGAGGCAAGGCTCATCAGACAACAGGCTGCCACAGTGAATAGTGATTATCCAGCAGATGACTGCAGGGAGAGTTAATATGTGCATCCAAGAAAGAAGTGAAGGAGGGGGGATCGTTCTGCTGCATCAAAGCATTCTGTAACCACAACAGTCCTTACTGAACATCAGCCTTGGGGAGTTCAACCACTGAGATGCACTTCTTTCTAATCTTTTGGTAAAATGGGTAAGTGACCACTCTTTCAGCTCATTACATCTTCTCAGGTACCCCTGCTGTCAGTGACCCCATGCTGGTCAGTGACTCACCTCTGCAGCAGCATGTAGATTCGTGACGTGATTGGCAGAAGGCAGTCTGCTATGGATACATCAGTGCTGATGACTTTATGAACCAGATCGATGATTGGCTTGACCCTCTGGCAATGCTGAATCACATCTAGGTAAACAAAACTAGCATTAGAATGCAAAAATCACGTATCTGCAGTTATCAAGCTTAAAACAATGCACATTCATCTTCCAGAAAACCCCCAGGCTCATCCCATTACATGCTCCCAGCCTTCTGCAGTGAATTACCACAACTGAAACCCCAAACCAAAACCAACAACAATAACAAAAACAAACTGGTTTTGGGGTGAGTATTCCAAGCTCTTTCAGAAGTACTCAGAGCTGCTCAATCCTACTGTTAACTTAAAGTTGATAGCAACAATTACTTTATTCTCTCTGACACTCCCTGCCTCTCTCACCTGCTGTGGATACAACATGGAGCAGCATCTCAATCTCACAGGTAAACAGTGTCCAGCTGCTGTAGGAATACTCCCATCGTACCAAATAAGCTCGATCATCCAGCATCACTTGGCCCACAGTTCCCTGAGGTATCCGCAGATTTGTCTGACCTAGTCCTAAAGAGTGAAGAAGCAAGTAAATCCATCCATCTCCCCAAGAGTTAGAAGCCAGGTAAAGAACTAAACTCCCCAAAGCACTTGAATAAGAAAAGATGAAATGCAGTTTCCTTACCCAGAGGATAGAGGAGCTTTGGAGCCTGCCTTCGCCACAGGGTGCCATCTTCATGAGAGATCACATCAGGAGGTTTATGCTTGTAGAGTTCAATGTAGAAGGACATTTTATCCAGGAAACTGTACACCTGCACAGAAAGAGGGCTTAAAAAACACAGCCAAAGAAAAAGACACTCTTAAAAAATAATCAACCACGTCATTACCATGCATTACCACAGAGCATGCTACCCTATCTTGAAATAAACAATCTCACAGACACCAAGAGAGGTCTTGTACCTTTTTTGCAGTAGATTTATCTGACACAAGAGCCTGAAGCAGCTGAAGGAGAGGAGTAAGAAGGTGGGGGAACATCCCACATACACTGTCCAGGATAATACCCAGACCTGCAGTCGGTTCCTGGTGATGGAAACAAAGCAAATGTCTTACTGCCAAAAAGAAAGGCTAAACTAGTCTCAGTTTAGCAGAAGGATATAGCTCCTTTTCAAGTCGTACACCGGACATTAGTCATGCACAGAAGTATCACTCCAGTCCTTGCACAGACAAAAGCATGAGGCAGTGTGCAAGTATAAGGCATGAAGTAAGACTAATGCCTTCCACATCATCCTAATTCTGTAACAACAAAAAAATAAGCAGGATGCTTTTATCAGCAGTTAGTTCAGTCCTTGCAATCCCAGCCCTGTCTTAAACTATCACCTATATTAAAACTTGTTCCAGTATCCTTCAAGAGTAAAGCCAAGGATGGACCTAAAAGGCAGGAAAGGGCAAACATAAATGTAAGATAGATACAAATGAACGCTGGCTCCTCAGGGCCTCCTAGCAACTAGCTAACTAAATATGATCAGTCTGTTCCCTTCCTAAAAGGGAATCTTTTTATCAGGTTTTGGTTGCAAGCAAGGTAGGTCAAAGAAATTGCCAGCACACTCACTGTCTTCCAGAAGAGCTGAGGAATGCTGGAAGCTGCCAGAACTTCACATGCTGCATCAATTATATCCTCCAGAGGGAGAGAGGAAAAACAAAATAAAACATTACTTTACACACAGAGTTTTCATCCCAACCAAATTTTGTCACATTCCTAAAATTTAAGTTTCCATGCTTACCAGCTAAGATGGAACTACTTCTAGTCAAAAGAGAAGGAAACACCCCCTGCAAAGCCAACCTAAAGCCATGCTTCTTATCAAGGAATGGCCTGGCCAGGACAAACATGGCCACTACACTTACAAAGGACTACATGATGTCCCCTCCAACTTAAAAACTGAATATGTATTACTTCCATTGCTTTGGAAAGAAAACACTGACAAACAGTTTCAAATCCACGGGACTTCAAGACACGCTGCATTTCACTGTTATTCAGCCAGTCTGCAGTGGTGCTTACTAAACGTGCATGCTGTAAACCACGCTTTCAAACCTATCTAAAACACAAATTCTGCTGTTTCAAATGCAAGATTACATCTTAACAGAAGTAATTAGTATCAGTTATGACAGGTTATTTCCAATTAGCTAACAGATGCAATGAGAGTTGGATGCTTACTTGCTGATTGCCCAACGTATGCAATTCCAGCGACGTCAGGACAAAGGAAAGAAGCCCATAAATGCACATACAAGCTGTGCTGGCAGTACACTGCAAAGAGAGAATACATACGAGCATTACAGGAGAGATTATGAGCTATAGAACATGGTGTAACAGCACTTAGTCTCCTTTACAAACTGCACACCTCTTAGGAACTGCCTCTGTCATGTATCCTTGCTACAGTACAATAAGCAGCCATCAGTTAAACACATCACATGAAAAGTTTCACTGAACTGAGAAATCATTCACTGCTACTACTACTACCATGAGGAACGCCTTCAAAACATCAAAAAAGAAGCATTCAGTGCTCAGAGAAAACAGAAGATTTGTTTTCATTGGTTTCTGCCCACCATGGTGATTGCTCTCACAACTGTATTGCTTAATGAAACCATATCTGGAGAACAGCTCATACTCAAGATCTACAACAGCAAGAACACCCATGGAGGCAAATCAACAGATGTGATTAGATGCAGCCTGCTCTGATCAAATGAGGTACAGTGCTCCTACTTACAGAAGGTTTTTGGTTTGTTTGTTTTTGTTCACTTGTGGTTTTTTTCATTCTTTGGGCATAAAAATCTGTTTAGTACCAGTTTGATTTCCTCTCCACTGAAAGAATGTGAGATGACAAAACATGCTTTATTGCATGCTATGGTTCAAATCAGCTTTAGCTTGCAGTCACTTTGATTCAAAATCGTCCGCTTCCCAACACCTCTTTACATCATTAGCAGTTAAAAGCCTTCAAGAGCTTACATACAATACTAAGAAACTCACATTCTTGCCCCCACTGCTAAGTGATTTCAGAAGCTTTGTCAGGTACTGGAACACGTTGAGCTGGATAGCAGTGCTGCCCATTCTCCTGATAACATTGGCTGACTCCTCAGGGTTTATGGTATGGCGGAGCAGAGCCCAGGCCAGAAGCACCGGCGCGTGATGTGAGACATCCCCTAACTGCAGCAGCTGGTTGTCCATTTCCTGCACGGAGATAAGAGCAGCACAACTGAGACCCCACGGAAGCACACAGCACTCAGTAAGCATACTGCTGATGGCAGCTTTCTGCTAACACTCATCTTTCTATCACAGACAATTACTTCAAACAGACCAAACGGTGCACCTGCAGTCCTGGTCTGGCTCTGTGCACGTTTTACTGACTTTGTGTTCTTCTAACCTCAGAACTTCCCTGTCCAAAAAGCCCTGACACTGAGAAGGGAATGAAACAGACGATTTTTAAAGCTCACATTGCCTATCTCTTTGCACACACCTTTCTTTAAAGAAAGGCCCAAGATAATCAAGTACATAAGTGGGAGGAGAATTAATTTCCTTCTTATTTGTCCCATCACGTTTCGTGGATGATAGCTCTTATACCTGGTCAGCAAACACAAGAGTCAGAACCTTCTATATACAATCTTTTAACAGCACTGCTTGGATAACCGGAGGAAGTTTTACACTGTCAGGCTGAACGTGGAGTTACCCTGCCTGCACCTTACCTGGTGGATATGTGAATTATTGGCTAACTTGTGCTCCTCTGTCCTATCATCCAAAGCTCGTTCATGAAGGGAGTCAATTTCCATGCCTTCCACCAGGATAAGAGCACTAAAGTAGCTGCAAACAGGAAAGAGGAAAAATAATCAAGTAGGTGAGACACTTCATTTCAGAATTCAGTTGTTTTTGTTTGGTTGGTTTCTAACTTAAAAAGAATGATAAACAGTCAAAGAATAACATTCAACTTGCAATGGTTCAGCTGCTCTTTGAAGAAATAAGAAATCATGTAAATTAGCAGCAGGTAATCCAAATTTTGTCTCGAAATGCCAAGCATAGAACAGCTTAATACCTTCAAAGCTACCACTGAACAAAAAAACAAAAGTCACTGAAATTTGAAGATAGCTTTTCTACCTCTTTAACTCTATGCCACCCACCAAGACTCTCGTTCCTTCAGGATGCAGCCTAAGCAATGCCCCACACAGCAAAACAAAGACATTACACCACTTGTGTAAGCAGGCCCACAGCTCGTACCAAGGCAGTTCAGTTCACAGTACAGAGCTGTGAAGATGCAGTTTCACTTTACAACTAGACCATCTAAGAATAAATGGCACTGTGCCTTCATTGCTATTCTTACTACAGACAGTTACAGCTGGCATCTGGATGCCCCTCAGCTTTGCAATCACATCTTCATTTTGCCACGAATGTCCAATGCAATCAGAAGAGACATTCTGCCTTCATAATTAGTTCAGCTTGATTTTCAGAGTGGTGATTTTAAAGTGGTGATTTTCAGAGAGAGAAGAAAGAGATACAAGCACTTTTTTTCTTTCTTTTTACTGAGGAAAACAACTGCTCTGTTCTGCACTCACTGCACAAACATGCATGTTACTCACCCAATACGATCCACCAGGTGATCCATGCTCTCATCTACCAAATGCCTGTTGGTTTGCCTGGTGCCAAATCCCTGCTCCTTGAACAACTTCGCAAATGCCAGAAGCTCATCAGGTGCCATCTCAAAGTATGCATAGTAGAGGAAGATGACTTCCAGGAGCATGGACTGCTCACGGAGGCATTGCACGAACCAACGGGAAACCTGCCGTTCTGTCTGCACAGGGAGAAGTCCCAGCATCATGCATCAAAGCTCAGAGATCAGACAAAGCAATCAGAAACCACGAGGGGCTGAGCTATTTAAAGTCTGCATAGTCAGTGGTTTACATTAACACCAAGAAAAGCCACTGCAAGCAAAGTGTGCTGACACAGAGAGACCACGAAGAGCTACATGAATTGATCTGTTAGCTGAGAGTTAACAACAGACTTCTTACAAGGAAGAATGTGTTTCAAACAGCTTGATTTGGTTCTGAGCTCAATTAAAGAGAAAACAGTGGTTAGGTTTCTTGGACCAAGAGAGCCATCACTTTAGGCTACAGGTGCACATACACGTTTCAGCACACTATGAAATGGTTTTAAGTTAAGGGAGGGAAGATTCAGGTTGGATGTCAGGGGGAAGTTCTTTACTATGAGAGTGGTGAGGTGCTGGAATAGGCTGCCCAGAGAGGTTGTGGATGCCCCGTCCCTGGAGGTGTTCAAAGCCAGGTTGGATGGGCAGCCTGATCTAGTATTAAATGGGGAGGTTGGTGGTCCTGCCTGTGGCAGGGGGGTTGGAGACTCATCATCCTTGAGGTCCCTTCCAACCCAGGCCATTCTGTGATTGTGTGATATAAAGGAAGACTTTCTAAGTTAGACAGATATACGAGGTAAGTTTTATAGAAGAGCATGGAAAAAAAAAATACCATGAGATTTCCATGTGTTTCCCATGTAGGAGCTTCTGCTTTGTACAGCTCTTCAAACTGCTTACGGTAATTAGGAACCAACTCCTTGTCCAACTTCTCAACACACTGGAAGTACTGGGCCTTAAACAAGCAAACAAATAAATAAATGAACCTCCACATGCAATCTTGTGTAGTTTTTGCAATCACAGGTGGATAATCAGCACCCAGCTTACATATTTAGCTTGTTACATTGACATGCAGGAAAAGGCTGCTGTACTCACTGTGTAGGGGTGCCTCTCATCCTGAAAATAGGTGAGCAGATGGAGGACGCAGCGCAGAATGCAGAGCCTCTCCTCGTAGTAATAGTCAGCAAGCTGTGAACACACAACGTCACCAGTATCAGCTTGGTACTGTGTTCAACTCCCATTCACTTTCCTCTTCCGGTGCCTTCAGCACCAGAATATGCAGTTGCTCAAACACTACCACAGATGGAATATCAACTAAGCAGTTTTAAGTTATCTAAAAAATTTTTAAAAAAAAAGCCACCAAAATTTAATTAACTTAACAGAATCCAATAAAACCTTGTTGGGACGTGTCTGTGATTGTGCTATTCAATAGAGCTTGGAAAAGAAAGGCAAAAGTAACAGACAATCTTCCATTCTTAATCTTCAGTAATCTCTGCCAGGCTGATGATCGACCTCCATTTCACAGCTATTCCTTCAGACAGAAATATAAACCCACAGGCTTTGGAAATGTGGAAGCATTCACCTGACAGCTGAACTCCTGACATTAACCCTAAAACCTCCATCATCCCAAGGCTTTCTGAATACACAACGTCAGTTCTCAGACGTTCTCAATAGAAAATATAAACAGAAATGACTAACCTTCAACATCAGAGCCTGACTCTGCCTCTCATCCTGAAGAACTGTCTGTAAGCAGAACATAACAAAACAATTACCTGCTGCAGAAATACCCACTGACAAATATCATCAAAAACAAACAAAAACCAGCCCACAGCTGAAAGAAATGAGAACATTTTTCTTTCCATTTCTTTTGGAAAGGCAGTTTCCAAAACTACAAAACCAAAATGCTTTTTTATAAGTGTTTGTTCTTCATCTCCACCCACTCCCATTCACACATCTGTAGGTTTCCTGCATTCCTGAGACAGAGATGAATCCTTGCAGACAGATTCGAGCAGGAAAGGACCAGAATGTCAGACCTGAATTTCTGCTGTCACATCTCTGTGCAGTGGTACTTGGCCACTGCAGGTTCAGAGAACGCAAACTACAGTCTTATCAATTCAAAATGCGGTGCTTCATGTGATCATCTTCATCAACAGACGACTGGTACCGTGGACAGATGTACAGTGAACAGGAAATAAATGGGAGCTAAGGACCTTAAGGGAGTCCCTTGTTCCTCTGTAATCTTCCTGAAGATAACACTGTAACAACTGCACACTCTGCTCTTCATCCAGACCCTGAAAAAAAAGAGAGATGCTCTGAAATGAACAAAAGGTAACTGAATTCATTAAGGACAAAGATTCTCTCCAAATACTTCAGGTAGAATTTCTCTTCAGAATGAATAGTAATAGAAAGTGTTTGCTTTTCAGGGTGATGCTTGTTTCAGTCAGCACTTCCATTGAAAGCAAAGTACACAAGCTTTGATGTCACTCAGGTGCAGCCAGTTAAACCCTCAGCAAAGGAGCACCACGGTCATTTAAACAAAGGCACTGCCACTGGTCACCTCACTCTCACTCCCAAAGGGGAATCACAAGGAACACAACCTTGCAGGTAAACAGCATTTTCAAACGTGGCAGATACTTTAAGGGACATTGGTTTTTAGCTGGGCAATTTCAGATGTCTTGAAAGAACCCGAGGCCAAAGAGGATTGCTTCTGAGAAGCAGGAGGGGATGTAAACCAGGAGAAACAAACCACTTCATACAGTCACTAATAACTTCAGGAAATTCTGATGTTGAGACCCTATGAGTATTTGTAACCTCTTTTAGATTTCTTTGAACTGAAAGAAACTTAACTTTGCCTCTCCTCAGCATCAAGAAAATGCAAGGATAAAAAAAAATAATCAGAAAAGCACCCTCACTCACCAAAAACTTGCTGACCCTCAGACCCAACTCTTTTAGTGGAGCAGCTACATCTTTGTCAGCTTTTATCTTCTCTGCTGAAGTTGTACTAAAGAAAAAAACAGCCATCATTAAAAATGCAGCAACCCCAAGGAATGAACTCAAGAGCTTAATTTCCAAGTTCTCAATGTTATCAGTTTAAACTGAACTCGTTTGCTCTCAGTGGCCTTTCAATATGTCATACAACAACAAACAGCAGTTTTCCTACCAGATAATACTCAACATTGTTCACTACTTTATTAGTATAATAAACACAGGCTACATTCATTCTATCCTTTCCAGTGAAGGAATCCAGTTATCTTCCTGACATGAATAAGTGTCAAGAGGAGCCACTTCACTGCAGAGTGCATACTTGCACTTGGGCACCACAGCTGAGCAGAGGTAAGGAAGGGTTAAGAGCTTTCCAAAGTTGATAGCAGAAGCTACTGTTATTTCCTTCTGGCTTGTGCCTTATGCCCTAAAATGTAGCCTGGATTAAGCTCTTCCCACTGTTGCTCCTATCCAAAAATCTCAAGTCATGCAAGAGAATAAAGATCTACTTTTAGAAAATCAGAGAGAAATGTTCAATGTGCTCCTCTACTTATTATTAGATTCCATTTTAGAGGTTAATGTTTATAATCAGACAATTACTGTACCTTGGAGGTTTGTAGTATGAAAGCCCTTCAAACAATCTCTGCCAGTGCTTGTTCAGTTCTGATGCAATCTGTGCCTAAAAAAAGAACCAAATACTACTGAACAGATTCCTCAACATCTCCAGTCCAGCAGCAGATTTGTTTAAGTAAGTGAAGCAAAGAAATTCCACCATCACAGAGACAGGAACAACACAAGGCAAACAACAGCATCTACGGTTCAGACTGATTCAAGGTGCGTACTGTATGAGAAAGCTTGCTGCCTTGCCTAGTATTAGGAAAGGAGAGGGAAGAGAAGGTGCTGGTCTAGGTTCTGATACGTTTGCACTTCCATCCTCTGGGCACATTCCTGAATGCAGGGGCTCCATCCCAGAAAATTCAGAAGCAGGCTGTACCACTCACATATACCCTACACCAGTCAGTCTAGCAAGCAGCACTTCTGTCCACTCCTGAAAGGGAACCACCTTTCCACATACTCCCTTCCAGGCAGAAGCTGATGAAGCAGCTGTAAGTGAGGAGTGGAAGAACGGAGAAAGAGCAACAAAAATCGCACTGAGGAAAAGGAAAAAGCAGCAAAACTGTATTCAGACACAGATGATGTATTTGGCCATGGAGTCCATTAAGTGACAGGCAAACCTGCTTATCAAGACACGGACTTACTGGTTCTCTTAAAGCTGATCTGCCCAGGAGAATTGTCCACAACTCCCTGCTGCTCCTGTAAACAAAGGGAAAACGTGGAGACTGTTTGAATAACAAACACCATTCCAGGCTTCTATTTAGCACACACCTTTTCAAACTTGCAATAATTATTTTAGAGCAGATCGTAATGCAATATGAAGTAAAAGAAAAATGATTTAAAGGATATTCGTTTTAGCTGAGCAATTTCAGATATGCTGGAAGAACACAGGAAAAACCAAGAGGGTGACAGCTGCTAGAACAAAGCTTATAAACATGATACCTCTTTGATGTGAGTTTACCTCAGCTCACCAACTCGATCTGACCTTGTTAACTGAAAGCTCGGGGTTAGTAAAAAGAAACCTAAATAAGGAGCAGAGCGGTATTTTATTGGGTTTCATCTGATGCTGTCATCCAAACAAATTCTTCTTTAACAGTTTCTACCTTCACTCAAAGAGGAATACAAAACCAGGTGAAGAGAAGAAACACAACACACTTCCAAAGGGGAAGTTCCACCAGCCTCAGCTCTTCAGAACATCCACCTGAGCTTCTTGTTTCTTCCCGCTTCCTGAGAAGTCTGTAGGAAAGCCAACCTGTGCTGGAAGGTGTTACAGACCAACCCCTCACCCTGGCACATGCACCTTCAAAGATGAGCCTCCTACAACAGCTCTGCAGAAGCACGCGTGCCAAAAAGAGCAGCTCAGGAAACTTAAAGCTGACCATTTGTCAGCAGTCCAACACAAATCAAGAGTGGAAATGCCAAAACTCTCCACACAAAAGTGGTTTAAAAAAGAACACCCAATAACTTATCTTTAGACTGGCATCATCAAAATAACCCACTACAGAAGCAACAGTCACCTGTAACGCCTGATACGTGGTGCCATTAAAACGGCTTATGGAAGCTGCTATTTCCAATACACCTATCAACCAGTTTCTACCTCCAAACTCAGCAGGAGCAGCTCCCTGTGTGGGAGCTGCACACCCCTGCTGACCGTGTGGGTGGAGCCTCTGCAGCACAACAGCTGCAAAAAGAACATTGAATTTTACCAAGAAATGAATGGCTTTGCAGAACACAGAGCCAACCCTGCACTTCACTCTACCCTAACCTCTCCTAGGGTTAATTAGACTGTGGAAGAGAGGCGGAAGGAAAGCTCTCTTGGTGCAGCCATAGGGAACAGAGCTGTTCTTGGCCCCGCCGGGGGTGTGAGCTTTGCTTTAATACAATTTAGACACCTAGTGCCAAACGGAGTCTGAAAGCGACAGAATAAATGACCAAAAGGGAACCAAAGCAGCGATCTGAAGGGGCTCATCCCAAAGAAGGGCTTCCTTCCTACAGCTCCCACATGGCTGCCGGTTCCCTTTGGAAGTCTGCGAAGAGCTCTCCAAGAAGCGAGGCCGAAATGCCACACTTCCCAGAGGGATCGCTGCCCCGCAGAGACGCCCTGCGGGCACGGAAAGCCCGTGGCGCGGGAGGAGCCCACCGAGCGGCAGCTCCGCCTGCTGAGGCGGCCGACGAGGGGATTTCCTCGGCAAACCGCGCGTGCTCTCCACAAACCGAGGCGCCCGGTGCGCCGGAAGCATCCCGCAGGAGACATCCAGCGGGTCCATCAAGGCCCCCTCAGCCGAAGGACGGGGCGGAGCCAGGCCGAGCGCGGGAGGCGGGGTCAGAGCGGCGCGGGCCCCGCGGCCGTTAACTCTCCCCTGTCCGCCCCCCCTACAGCCCCTCCTCTCCGCCGGTCTCCTTCTCGCCCTCCCCCAGCGGCGGGAGCGCGCTCACAACGAGGGACGGCGCCTCCCGCCCCCGCTCTCCGTTCCCGCCGGAGCAACCGCCGCCGCATCCCCGCACCTCGCGCACAGCCCGCCCGCCGCCATCTTCGCTGCCCCTCTCACGTGACCCGCAGCGCCGAGCGCAGCGCCGCGCCGGCGTCACGTGGTGCGGCCGCTCCGCCTCCGCTCCCCCCCTCCCCGTTGCGCTGGGTCATGTGACGAGCGGCAGCGCCAAGATGGCGGCGTCCTGCCAGGTAGGTGAGCGCCGCGGAGAGCGGGCGGCAGCGGGAAGGCCGCGGCCTCTTGGAGGGCCTTGGGCAGCGCCTCCCGTCGGGGCCTGGGGGACCGCGGAGGGCGGCAGGGAAGGTTTCCCAGCCCAGAGCAGCTGGGCCCCTGCCGTGGGCTGTCCAAAGCCCGGTCCAGCCTGGCCCTGAGCGCTGCCCGGCTGGGGCATCCACAGCTCCCAGGGCCTCGCCGCTCTCATTATTAACGGTTTCTTCCTAGTATCTAACCGAAATCTGCCGTGCTTTAGTTTAAAGCCATTAGCCAATAGCCCAGCAATGCACTCTCCGCCGAGGAGTCCCTCCCCTACATCCTGCCCTTAGGCACCGGCAGGGTTGCCAGGCATGCACCAGAAAGTAACGCAGCAGTGAAATACCTCGTGTTGCAAATCTGCACGTCAGCAGCTTTTGAAAGCTGGAACAGAAGATCTGCATCGCAGGTGGTGAAATTGCTCCTTGTCCTGTAGCCCAGCTGGCAGCTTGCTGCAGTGAAGCCATCTGGGAATGGTTGTGGCTTGTTTGCTTCATATTTCAAGTCAAAGACGTAATTTAAAGTATTTCTGTTGCAATATCTGAATACCCACATATTGAGCAGTTGGCTTCTGTCAGCACAGCTTGGATTCTCAAATGGGGTTAACGGTTTTGGCTGATCCTTTCTTACCTCTGGTGATGGACATTAACAGTTGGCATATAACATCAGTCTAATTTGAGCTTATGAACAAAACAGCTGCAAGCAAGCTTCAGTTTTTCTAGTTTTCCAATAGTTGCTTTCATTGTTTTTTTGTTTGTTTTTAATAGGAATCACAGTAGTGTGAAAGAGAATTCCTTCCAGTGGACAACTACTGAGAAGATCAGGACCCATAAGAAAGATCTCGAAAGCCAAAGCCACGTTGGACTGGAACCATGTTAAACAAACCAGTGCTGGTGGAGTCCCTGATCGTCTTCAGCATCGTTGTGTGTGTGCATGCAGTGGTGTGGGACCGCTACTCCTGGTGTGCTGTAGCTCTTGCCATCCAGGCTTTCTATGTCCAGTTCAAATGGGACCGCCTGCTGCAGCAGGGGGGGGCTGTGTTCCAGTTCCGCACCACAGCGAACAGTGGGCTCCTGCCTGCCAGCATGGTCATCCCCTTGTTGGGGATAGCAATGAAGGAGAGGTGCAAGGCTGCTGGTATCGTGTACTTTGAACGCTTTGGCATAGTTGTAGCTTCCACTGGCATGTTGGTTGCTCTATTTTTGTCTGTAATTGCTGTTGGCATCACAAAACCTGTGCCCACCAACACTTGCATACTCACTGGTGTTGCTGGCAGTATAATTATCTATACTATGAAGCACTCTTTGACTGTTTCAGAAGTGATAGAGGTCCTAGAAGTGCTGCTAATTTTTGTCTACCTCAGCATGATCTTGCTCTACCTGCTGCCTCGATGTTTTACTCCTGGAGAAGCATTGCTAGTTCTCGGAGGTATAAGTTTTGTTCTCAATCAGCTCATTAAACGCTCACTGAATGTAATCGAGGGCAGAGGTGAACCCATAGACTTCTTCCTTTTGGTGGCAGTTATTGGAGTTATTATTCTTGGGCTTTTTTTCACTGTTCTCTTCGTTTTCATGGATTCGGGTACGTGGATCTCCTCCATGTTTTTCCACATGATGACAGCAGTGCTAGGCTTAGGGGTCATCATGCCTTGGCTTTACCGACTGATCCGGAGGAACCCTTTGTTTTGGCTGCTCCAGTTTTTGTTTCAGACACAGACAAGGGTTTACCTTCTCGTATATTGGACTTTTTTGGCTGCTTCAGCATGTGGCATAGTTTTCTACCAGAATGCCAAGAGATCGTCTGAATCTAAAAAACACCAGGCCTCAACCATAACCAGGAAGTATTTCCATTTCATTGTTGTAGCGACTTACGTTCCTGGACTCATTTATGACCGCCAGCTTCTCTATGTTGCTGCAGTCCTGTGTCTGGCAGTGTTCATATTCTTAGAGTATATTCGGTACTTCAGGATCAAACCGTTTGGCCAGACTCTTCGGTATTTGCTGTCTCTCTTCTTGGATGAAAGAGACAGTGGGCCTCTAATCTTGACTCACATTTATCTTCTTCTTGGCATGTCCCTCCCAGTGTGGTTGTTCCCCAGATCTTGTGCCCCTAAAGGTACCTTGTCTGGGGCAGGAGCGCTGGTACCCTATGCTGGGGTGCTTGCGGTAGGGGTAGGAGACACCATGGCCTCTGTTTTTGGCAGTACCATGGGGGAAATCAAATGGCCGGGCACAAAGAAGACCTTTGAAGGGACAATGACAGCAATTTTTGCTCAGATCATTGCTGTGGCTCTTATTCTGATCTTTGACAGCAGTGTGAACCTGAACTCCAGCTATGCCTGGATTCTGGTGTCTGTGAGCTTAGTTTCTCTTTTGGAAGCTTACACAACCCAAATTGATAATTTGCTGTTACCTCTCTACCTCCAGATCATGTTTATGGTTTAAAAGCACTTCCAAGAATAGAGGTTTCTCCATTTCTAGAGAAAAGCAGTAACAATATATGCACATCAATCACAGATGAAGATGATCCAAACAGTGTTTTTCTTTTGTTAAAAACAAATGAAAAAAAAAAATTCTATTTAAAATAAAAGTTTTGTTTCAGTCTCTTTTTCTGTAGTTTTTAAAACAGCACAAGTTGATTTTTGTCATCACAGGGGAGAATCTATTAAACCCTTCTGCACTGATAGTCCCTTATTGCCAAGCGCCCATTAGGACGGAACACAGTAAGTGCTTTCTCTGCCTCTTCCATTTCCCCAAGAACTGCCTGAGCTGAAGCTTTGCTTTCCAGGATCCTGGTTTGAAGGATGCAGTTATGTTCTGATGATCTGTTCCCCACAAAAAGGCACCACAGTACACTTTGGGAATGGTGTAGTGCTGCCCCAGACACCTTACATAATTCTTCCCTGCAGTCCTGACTGCGCATTAGGAGCACATTAGGAGCATAGGTGGAGCCGAAGTGATGCTCTGCGCCAACAGATGGGGCCCCAGGAACAAGCCAGGACCTGCAGGGAGGTGGCATTGCCCAACATCCCCCACCCGGGCCCAGCTCCACACCTGAGCCTGCCTTTCCCAACATGCCAAAATTGTTCAGGGTTTGTTTTGGTTAATAATGCAATAAAGGACAGATACTGTTAGCAGAAAACAATTCACGCTAGGCTGCATTTTCTTCACATTGAACTGTAAAACCTGCAAATTCAGTCCAGCTTCTTCTGTTTATCCACAAGAATTAGATGTTTTTGCAAGTTGCATTATCTAATGGTGCATATAAGCAGAGGACAGACAATCGTTGCTCAGCAGCAGGCACTGCTCTAAAAAATTAACTCTAGTAATGGAAAGGTACAGAAAGTTCCACTACAACCCACAGCCTTCACCTCTGAAGCTGTAAAACAGCACAAAACTACAGTAAATCACTTTCCCCTCCATCCCCACTTGCAACTTTGAAACAAACCATAGGAAAGGTACAGGGGGAGAGCCCAGAAACACCACAGCAGGAACTGAACTCCAGGCTGCTGCTATTGCCATTCGCCAGCCTCATTCCCTCTGTGACAGCCTGAGCTCTGCACCATATTGAACGTATTCTGCACTGCAAAGCAATGCCCAAAGGATAAAAACTCTTCTTGCCATAAATTTCATTCTACTCTTTCACAAATCAGATGATCAAACCAACACCAGAGATGGGCAATATATTCTTGAGAGGAATGAGTCACTAAGAATGGGAGCCTTGCTTCCCCAACGATTTACTTCAACAGAGAACAACCACCAGATTGTTAAGTTCATTCTGCTTTTGTCTCATTTTAACTAGATAAAACTTAGTGCCCATTTAACTAAGCATTCAAAAAGTCAATTTTAAAAAGTGTGGGATATGATGTAGGAGCTGCAGTGCCTCACTCCAGCCTGACTTATGCACCCAAGTTGGCTGGATTAAAAGCTGGATATGTTACTCAGCCACAGACCTGCTGCAAGCACAACTCCAGGCTATGTGACTGCTTGAAAGTGATTACATCACATGCATGACAGCATTTCATTCCTACAGTCTCTCCCACTTCTTTGTCCCCATCTATGACCTTCTGTGTACATTGGGAGAGATACCATCTATTGCAATTCCTTAAGAAATGCTACCTGTGCTCTGTTCAGCTTAGCATACAGGCGTGAGCTTGCCCCCTGATGCAACTGGAGTTACTTAATGTTCCTGAGGTTTCACTGTGGTTTGGTTTTGTTGGGGTTTGGGCAGTCGTGGTGGTGCACACACCTCAATTGGGCCATCACAGAGCTGTGCTGCAGCCCCACGTGCTGGGAGGAGGTCACGCCGTGACACCCTCAAAAAAACGAGGTGAGATTAAAATGAAGACTTATGATTTATTTAAGTATCATGAGGGGTTTTGTTACTTTCATATTTTCAACATCTTTAAGAACACTAATATTTTTAATCAAGCCCAGAGACCAAACAGCTGCAATTTGCAAGAAGTACCCAGAAGAGTGATTAATTAAAAAAGTAGACTTCCTGATTCATTTTGCCCACAGTAGCATTGCCTTTATTACTATTCAAACAATAGGACAGAAACCCAAAGCTAAAAGTCAGCCATCTTCACACAACACATTTATCTGCACTGCCAATTAACAGCCAAGCACTAAATGAGCTCTTGACTTTAAATACTACAGCTCAGCAACAAGAAATACTTCTCAACCATGGTCAAGGTGGAACACTCCTTAACGGCCTATTCTGGAGACAGAAGAAATTTCCTCACCAAAAGGACTGGGCTACTATCCTCAGAGCAGGGCTCATCCTGCAGCAGAAGCTTCTACCTGAGGCAGGCAGATTTGGCTGCATGAAGGGAGCTTGCTCTCAGGGGATAATTATATCTTGAGCATTGATCTAGTGAGCTGCATTTAAAGAGAACACAGACAAGCAATCATGGGAACACCGACCAGCTGGTTGACTCCAGAAGCCAATCGTGAATGTCAAGTGTAGAGCAGTGGAAAAGGCAATTCGGGAGTTGGCTGGAGCCTAAGTGGTGAAAAAGAGCAAAAAACAAAACTGCAGTGACTACTTCAGTTCTGGGGCATTAAATCAGCAATCAATACTGCTGAACCCAAAGGGGCACTTCAACCAGCAGTTCCCAGGGCAAGACCTGATATAGTGAGAATAGAAGTCAGCATTCTAGAACCCCTCAGTCAGAACACCAGTTACACCTGTAGTCATTAGTTCTGTCTTTCAGGCACTCAGCTGTTTTATTTTAAGAAGAAATCCTGGTAACTGGGAGATATCCCTAAGGCACGTGGTTGCATATTTTGCAAAGTAGAAGCACAACAAGGATTGCCAAGCAAGGAATTTTTCCCTATTTCCAATATGCTTATTGAGCATGACTTTAAGAAGTCTGCAAACACACCAGGGTACAACTTAAAAGCTTTCATTAAACAACACTTGTCTAAGAATCACAGCAACCCTACCAGTTCTCCTTGCTCCAGCTGGTGCCTTTGGCCTCCATCACATGGAAGGTGTACACATGGCGAGAGAACCCTGAGCTGTTCATTTCACTCTTATGGACAACTTCTCCATGGATGACAATGAGCCCACCTGTTTGGAAGAAACACCCAGACTGCTTTTTTCAAGTAATGAGTGCTAAATTTAACATAAGGAAAGTACAACTGTTGAAAAACAATTGTATTTCCCTTCTCTGAGGCGCTTCTACCTTTACTTATGGGCACAGGTATGAACTTGCTGTCATCGTAGGCCGGCTCTGACCCTACAAACTCCACGCACGTCGAGGCACCTTGGGCTGCACGCACCATTCTGCGGGTAACCCCACCTGCACATCCACAGAGTAAGCAAACATCCATAGAAATAAAAATGCCAGCTCTGTTTTGCACATGCCAAGAAATGCTCTCTATGGTTCCTCTTGGCACTTAGAGGAACAACACTACTAATGTATTCAATTCTTTCCTTTGGTGATATGGGGATTTTTCAGCACTCAAAGATTTGGGATTTTCCAGCTGTAGCAGAAAGTGAGAATCAGCTGTGTTCTGCTTCCCCTCCTGGCTCTGTGCATCGCAACACAGCCTGTTAGGAACACAATGCTCAAACACTTATGCAAAACCCAAAACCAACCCGTCATCCATTTCTCCTTCCTAGAAGAGCATAATTTGCTGTCAGAGCGCGATCAACTCCAAATTGTATGAGGGCTGAGTGATTTAAAACATTAAGAGAGCTGTAATTACTGAGTAAATGCTTAGGTGAGCAGCATTGGAAGTCAAATAGTGTGCCCTAGAGGAAGGGAAAGGCAGGAGACTGCAGTAATGATGCTGCGGTGGTTGGGGTGAAAGAGGATGTTAGAGTATTGTCAGGAGTTAAGAGGTTATGGGCATAGGGGGAAAAGAACATCTTTGTGAAGGGGATGCAGCTTGGAAAAGAAGCAGTTTTGCAAGTAGGTAAAAGAAAGAAATGGTTTGTTAGTGCATTCTCACTCCAGAGGGCAGAAGGAGAATTACAGTTTGCAGTCCAGGTGATGGTGAACATTTTCAAAGCTGCAGTCGGAACTATAGAAGGAGCACTGCCGGGTAGGAATGACACGTATCACCACAAGAAAGGAGTCAGTAGTTCCAGACCTTCATTGCATTAAAAACCTGAATCTCAGTGCCTGGCAAAGAAGAGCCTGCATTGCAGGGTGATGTTCTGAAATAGTACTGAAGGTGAAAGAAAAGATGCAGGGGCAGCTGCTATGGGCCCCACCCTCACAGGTTCTGGAGTAAATACAGCACCAGGAGGGCTGTGTCTCTTCACCCTAGAACCCTGGTTTCAATTTAAAACTAAGCACTGTCAGCCACATTTGTTTGTTTGTTTGAAGAAAATATTGCTGTATTAAGCTCTGCTGGAGGAGTGGCCACAACTTACTGGTGTGGGAGCCGGGAATGAACCACAAGCAGCCATTCTCCTGCGTGGCGTCCTCCAGCGCAATCCAGAAGCCCAGGACCCGGCCCAGGGGCTCCGTGTGCAGGAACGTGGCGTCCTGGTGTGGTGTCACTGTGATGAAAAGCAGTGGGGTCAAGGTCTGAGTGTGCCTGGGGCCAGCACTGCGAGGTGGGGGCACACACGGTGCTCCTCAGCCTGCCCTGACCGCCCATCACGCCATGGAATTGCTTGAGGCAGCAGGGACAACTAAAGGCCGTTTGGCCCAACTCCCTGCAGTGCACAGGGACACACACAGCAAAATCAGTGCTCACAGCACCCTCCAGCTCTGATCTCGGGTGTCTGCAGGGATGGGGCACCGCCACCTCTCTGGGCAGCCTGCGCCAGCTTTACCTGCTCACAATCCTTTCCTCAAGGACTACCTGTGCTGTAACACAGAGACACACAAAGCTCACCTTCCCCACCGATGCCGGGTTGCTGCAAGGAGAAGGGAGACATGTGAGGAGGAGTCACACCAGCTTCACTCCTGCCATGGCAGGGAGGCCCTCAGCCATACCTTGAAGATGTACATGCTCTGCACAACCACTGGTCTCTCAAGGCCTAGTTTTCTCCCCAGTTCCTGGAAAGAAACTTTCCAAAATTTACATTTGCTGCTTTCTGCACACAACAAAGCGCTATTTTCTGTAGGTATACTGTCCTTTTATGTTCAAAACATCGTACTTAGGAGTCTAGAATACTCAAGTTGACCACCCCATCATATAGTTTTCTGTCAGACAGCTCTATCAGCTCAGCTTACCTGCACCTTGGAGGAGTGAGTGATCTGCTTGAAGACGGGATCATGAGCATGCAAGGCTAAGGGGAAAGACAAGGCTCAGGGTGAAAGTTTCGGTAACAGAAGGGAGCCCAGGGGCTGGCAGCAATGAGGTGCAGAGAGCACAGCCAAGCAGCCAGGAACTTCCATCCCCCCCAGGAGCAGATCATCAGCATCACACCATCTCTGGAGGTATTCCAGAACTGTGGAGGTGTGGCACTGAGGGATGTGGCCAGTGGGCATGGTGGGGTGGGCTTGAGGATCTGAGAGGGCTTTTCCAATCTTAAGGACTGCCTGAGGTGACACAGCCCTTCTGGGATAGTACAGTCTTCTTTAGAAGACTAAAGAGTGAAAAAAGTGAGTGTTGTGATGAAGCAAAAAGAGATGCATCTCCTCCTCTGCTGATCAGGCCCAGCAAGGGCTGCCACTGAACAAGGGACGAGGAGAGAGCCCATTAAAAAGTCATATTACAGAGAATCAATCAGAGAGAAGGTGCTGAGACAGCAAGGGACAGAATTGTTTCCACTTCCCAGAGGAAAAGCCAATGTAACAGAGCCCATCAGAGGCTGCTCTGCACAGGGGTTCTGAGAGAGCTCCATATTGCATTTCCAAGCTCAGTGACGTTCAATCTGAACAAAGTTCAGGGGAATGAGCCAAATCCTGCTCTTATTTTCCACATATTGTTTGAAGACAAAAGAGATTCAAACCCAAGCTGGGGGGCTGGGAGAGAGGTAATAGGGCACAGAGTGAAAGCAGAAAGAGATAAGAAAAGGTGCTGCAACGAGAAAGGAGGAAAACAGCTTCACTGTGCAGGGAGCAGGAGACAGTCTGAGCCACACGCAGTGGGAGCAGTTCAGTGAGGAGGGTTACTCAAGCAATCTCTGAACCCAAGAGGTCTGAGGGCTGAAGTCCAAACTTTTGCACGCCAGTAACTCAGTGCTATGTGAAACCAAAGAGCCTCCTGGAAGCATTCTTTGAGCTTTGTTTTGCTTTTTTCCTGTTTCTTTGAAAGGTTTATAGCTGAGAACTTTGGCAGCAGAGAGTGAGGAGCAGCACGGAGACAACTGCAGAGGCAGCGATGGAACAAAGAGGGAAAAAGTGGACTGATGTACTAAAATTGAGATGAATTTAATGCAGGAGAGGTTGCAAAGGAAGGAGCTGCGTGTGGTTTGTGGTATTTGGGGCACAGTGAGAAGCAGGACAGGGACAAAGCCGCTTCTCTCAGAGAGGTTAGATTTAGGAGACTAAAGAGGGTGGGTCTGGAGAAGTCCCAGTGCCTAAGAACTGCCTCCCCTTTGCCCATTCTTCTCAAAAAATAAAAAGATCAGTGAACATACCATGGCCAATCTTACTGACAGATTTCTCCTTTGCAATTAGAAAGTTGCCTACAAGACAAAACCAGAATTTAACGTGGTTAGCAAAGCAGGAATGGTTGCATAGCTGGAACCTGGCCCTGCCTCCTCGAGTCCCCTTGACTGGGTTTGGGGCTCACCTCTCTCATCCAGAACACCTTTCTCAAAGAAGAACCTGATCTTGTCTCCACTGGTGAGAAAATAATCTGAGCTACCCTGTCAGAGAGAAGAGCCCAGTAAAGACAGCATCACCATGAACACACAGCCAAACCTACAATCAGAGCTGACACTCACCTGCATCTTTTTCCCACAAAGTAGCAGCAGAAACAAAGTACAGTCAATAGAAATCATTCCTACAAGTACTAAATGCATTCTTTCAACACTAAACCTCTTGGCACTCCCTAGGACTACAGCCTGGCACACACGGGCTACCAACAAACACCAGCAGAAAGCTGGGGAGCCAATGCCTTCCCCCTTCTCTCCCAGGCTGCATGGGACCAGCCCTGCCCTGCAGGTACCTGTGCCTGGAGCTGCTCCTCTTCCTTGGTGGAGAACTCAGTCCGGCAGTGTGGTGGCACCTCCATCCCATCGAGGATCCTCTGGATGCTGCTCCTCATGCTGTCACACTCCTCCGGGCTGAAGAAGCGCTCCAGAACGAGGAAACCATCCTCATGGAACTGAAAGGGGGACATGGGGTGGCTGCCCTCCTCCTGGGGTATTTCTGACATGTTTCTCTTTCATCCACAAATGACAAAACTGAAGTGTTGTTCTTTTATTTTTAAAGTTCAAGAGGGGCATTGCCAAGAAAGATCAGTCCTTAAACAGGCTCAGATCCCATAGAATTAAGGGGAACACGTTTCACCTCCCCACCCAGAAACCAGAGTAGATAGCACTGCTGAGCCTTCATGGTTTAAGGATATCTCATCTTAGCTGTGTGACCAGCAACACTTAAATTACAAATACCGCTAGAATGAACAGAGCACTCATTTCCAGATTCCAAACAAGAAGGAGATGCCTTTACAAGCCAGAAGGAAAAAGTGATTTTCTCTAAGGGAAAAACCCCTGGGTGGCTCTCACGGTTGACTACACAATCCTCTACGAAATGAAGCGAACTCTGCTGGCACTGCTTCCTTATATAGAACACCACGGGGATTATCTTCAGGGACAGATCTCAACCTCACAGTGACAGCTGAGCAGGAATCAGAAGGACACAAGAGAAATTCCCAGAGGAGCTCTGCAGGGCATGTAGCCCTCTACAAATTTGCACCCACAACGGGGTTTCCACAGGCTCAGAACGAATGCAATGCACAGAGCTGAGCAGAACAGTGTGCACAAAGCAGAGCTCTGCTGGACCTGAGCACTGGTTCAGCATAGAGTGCCCGTGCCTTGCAAACAGTGCAGGCATGCTCCTTGCCTGCTGCTCCCTTACCTTCTGCACCTGGTGTTGGGTGACAGACGCCATCACTGTTCCACCAGCCCAGCTGTGCACGGCTGTGCCACCTCACCACGTGACCCTTGGGCAGCATGTGACAAATGCAAGCACAGAGCCAGCACAGCTGCTTCCTGCTCTGACCCCTCCACAGCTGCTGGCTCCCAGCGCTCACCGATGGAGCTCTGCTCCAGCTCTCGGTGCTGCTGCACAGAAGCATTCTGCTCCAGTTTGTGCTTTGCAATCGCAATTTGCTGCTTAGCCCCAGGGAGAAACGGCTAGTTTAATAACCTAGATTAAAAACTGGTAAACGCAGTAGTAAATTAAAGAGGTAGAATAAGATTCAGGTAGGATAAAAAGATCTCAAGGGCCACGAAACATAGCAACAAATGCAGAAGCGGTCACTCAAACTCCCGCAGAGTTCCCTTTGCTCAGCCAGCGAACCCTGCCCCACCAACAAGAAGCCCAACCACCAGGAGGTGACAAACATGAGACCAAGGGGTGCTAAAGCTGAAGGGCTTCCACCAGCAGTTCAGCCAAATTCAGTCACCAGCTGGTCTCATTCACAGCTGCTGCTGGGAAGGGGGTTGTTTGCAAACACACTTGGCTAGCAACTGAAAATCCAACTGAAGTAGGTGGTGTTCAGGAAAAAGACTCCTTATTCTGTAAGGGAATCTCATTCACATCCCCCCCC
>JACDJE010000064.1:5189490-5303213 GCA_016647715.1 Pavo muticus
CCCTTCTTTTTGGTGTTTTATTTTGAATGAAAAGAGAATTCAGGATTTTCACTAGAGAGCACCTCATTTTGAGCACAGAATCATAGAGCCATTCAAGTTGGAAAAGACCTCTCAGATCCCCAACCCCAACACACCCCCCCATGCCCAGTGAGACGTCCCTCAGTGCCACATCCCCATGGCTCCGGAGCACCCCCGGGGACAGTGACCCCCACTGCCCAGGCAGCTGTGACAGTGCAACACCGCTCCTTCCAAGAAGGAATGTCCACTAACACCCAACTTGAACCTCCCCAGCACAACGAGGCCATCATCTCTCATCCTGTTGCTGTTACCTGGGAGCAGATATCTATCTATCCATCTATATCTCTCTCAAAAGAAAACCATCAGGTAGTTCTTCCCCCTTGTTTAAGAAGCTTCTCCAAATGACAAAGCCGAACTGTTCTGAAGAAAGCTGCGTAATCAGCAGGAAAACAAAACAAAGACATGGCAACAAAGCCAGCCTGCTGCAACTGCTCCTGTAAGGCCATCTCCCTGTGAGTGCAAACTCAGGGGTAGCCCTGCTTGGGAAGCAGCAATTCAGACAAACACTATTTACACCCATTCCCATACCCTTCCCCCTGTGGTACTGTCATTCATACCATCACTTCTCATTTCCAGTAATCTTCTTCCCAGCAATTTAGCATGCCATCTTCTCCACTCCCCATCTTACACACATGTGCTGACTTCAGAAGCTACTCGAGTTCACACACACAACAGCAAACCACAGCTTCCCTGTTTACGGACTGCATTGTAAAGAAGCACTCCCAACAGCAAAGCATGGCACAGGAAGTGCCAGCAGGCAATCACACAAACAAGGGGACAACCGCAGTGGCTACAGAAGCAGTTTGGCCTCAGGAGTCCCCCAGCCCTCCCCCCCCCTCCAGGCACACTCCTATTTTGAGGCTTAGAGAGACATTTCCAGCAAGAGGAAAACCACCACCCCCACATAACGCCCCCAAAAAGTGAAAGAAGGACGTAATCTTCATAAATATCTTCTCTTCCCGTAAGTTTAAACAAGGAAGTAGAAAGGGCTCAGACAAAACTGGGAATAAGCCCTTTCTTCTCCCTTCCCCCCCTCTCTTAGAGCTCTCGTGCAGACTGCTCACACTTTCTCCTGCTCTGGAGGAAAACTGCACTTGTGGCCAACTCCAGCACCATGATACACTCACGGTACAGCACTGGAACACCGAGAGCCCTGCAGCAGACAAAGCCCCAGTGTTCCCACTGCCTTGCTGAGCAGCAGAGCTAAACACACTTCCTCTGCAGTGAGGTTCCCATTGATGCTGCTCAGAGCCTCTGATTCCCTGCAGCCAGCTCCAGCAGCTCAGCAGCAGCAAGAAGCACAGGAACAAGGATAATGTATTTAAATTGTGTTAAACAGTCCATTAATATCTACTTAAAATAGCATCAATACTCAAATATTTTTCCCACGTCGACAGTCCTTTCTCCCAAGTCACCAAAAGCCTCAGAAACAGAAGAATTTCCTACTGAGAGCACTCAATCAGGATTGTAAGTGTTTTTCCCAGCAAAGATATCAGTTCTTTACCCCAAAACTCCTTTCCATCACCATATTCCAGCCCCCTTGGAATCTAGCAAGCACCACCAGTTCCCTGATGGCCCTTTTCATTCTTCCCTTTTGCTCAGCGATTCAAGGAGCTGGTGACCCCTTGCCAGAAGAAAGCCCCAGTCCAAGAGAGCCTTAGATGACAGGAGGTGTTTAGTCCTCTCCTTTCTTAGCTCAGCCCTGCCAAGCATTCAGTTAAAAACTCATTGCCAATAAACAGCGGCACAGAGCAGCACCTTCCACCACCCCTGGCTCTGTGTCACTGAAGTAGGTATAACGTCACTGTGGTCAAACAGCCTCAAACAAAGGAAGCAAGGGAAGACAGAACACATGAGAAACACCTTTCTCTACACTGAGTGAGCTGCACAGAAACCCAAACCATCTTTGAAAGTTACAGGCTGCTACCAGGAGCTGGCTGAAGGCACCATTCCTATGGCAACAGGCAGCATTCTCCACTGACTTCAGTCCCTATCCTTCTCTTATGGAAGGAGAGAGCAAGATGCACACTGAAAAGCCAGCTGAGTTTCTACAAGCAGACAATCAATGCTCCAACAGTCTGTATTTGGCAATGTAAACCGTTTCAGCCATTTGTTAAAGTGATGGCAAACGTGTAAGGCAGTCCAGGCCTCAGCGGAATCTCTGTTTATCTATTCATAAAGAAATGACATAACCCACACAGGCTGACGTGGTGAGTAAAGCAGCAATCCTACACAACAGCAACAATTATTAACAGCTGTCTTCTGAGAAGTGAGGTCGTCAGAGGCGAAGCGCCTTCACACACAGCCAACTTAAAAGAAAGCAGACATAAAAGGAAAACAAATTAAAAAGTTAAACTTTTATTCTCTTAAAGTGTCCAGTCTTACAGGTCTCAGAGAAAACAGCAGCTGCCTTCGGTGCTTACGGTGGAGGTGCTGCTGATCAGCTGCCCGAGCAACCCCGCACACAGAGCGATGTCTGAAATGTTACACCAAGCACAGGTCCTGCATGCCAAACCACAGCCCTGCGAGTGCATCTACAGAATGGGAGTGAGCCATGTCTAAGCTGTGAGCAGTGCCGTACTTAAATGGATGCATCTGGCAGCTGTAGATGACTCAGGCCCGTTAGCCCCCTTCTCGTTAAGTTTAGCCTGGAAAATTCCCCCCATTGTCCAATGAACTTCCTTTAAAGGAGAGAGAGGAAAGAATGGAAGGGTATTTCCAGACATTCCAAATTCAGCCTTTGTGTGAATGCACGCAGAGTTCACCTTAGTTTTTGGGGTCCGACAATTCAAGCACAGTTACTTTTGCAAAGAGATTTCAGGTGAGATTTCCAGAGGATTTCAGGCTACCAACACAGTTTAACATTAATCCAACACTGCAGCTGGAGGGATGGAAAGGAAAAGGTTCAAGTCTGACAATACTCTTGTCCAGCTCTGCTTCGTGCACTGTTACAATGCAGGTAGGACAAGAAAACGTTTTGGCACATTTTTATTAAGACTACAGAGTCCACTATGTGGCCAAACAGCAGTAAAAAAATAAACCATTTGTAAATGCAGTGAAAGGAAAAAAATCCAAACGAAATCTAAATGATAGTTTTCCCATTTAGCATTCACACAGCCTTACCGAGGGTAACATCTCAGAGCAGATGATGCTACCACTTATGGTACAACACTGGTCTTCAGTGAGAAAAGTCACACCAACATTTAGGAAACCTCTCCATGCTTTCCACAAACAAAAGGAGAAGAACCAGAGGGAGCAGCTGGCTTCAGAGATAACTGCACGTGCACTAGAAGGAGCAATGCCTCCGTGGAGAGTTTACCTTAATGTGCCTCTAGAGAAGGTACAGCTAACAAGGAAAAAACTATTCCTCCCCTGAAGGACTGAAAATAAATCATTGAGAAACCAAATCACGAAAGTCCCTTTCTAAAGTGGAAAAAGATAAGGAAGGGAAATGATGTCACAGCTGTTAAATCACATCCTGGGGTGCATTAAAAAGAGCGTGGCCAGCAGGTCAAGGGAGGTGATCCTCCTCCACTCTGCCCTGGGGAGGCCTCACCTGGAGTACTGTGTCCAGTTCTGGGCTCCCCAAAACAAAGACAGGGATCTCCTGGAGAGAGTCCAGCAGAGGGCCACAAAGATGATGAAGGGCCTGGAGCATCTCTCTTATAAAGGAAAGGCTGAGCGAGCTGGGCCTGTTCAGCCTTGAGGAAAGATGAGTCAGAGGGGATCTGATCAATGCCTATAAATATCTAAGGTGTGGGGGCAAAGGGACGAGGACAGACTCGTTCCAGCTGTGCACGGCGACAGGACAAGGGGAAATGGCCACAAACTGAAGCATGGAATTTCCACACAAATGTGTGCAAGAACTTCACAGCGAGGGTGACGGAGCGCTGGAACAGGCTGCCCAGGGAGGATGTGGAGTCTGCTCTGGAGATGTTCAAGACCCACCTGGATGCCTACCTGTGCAACCTGGTCCTGGGGGCCTGCTTTGCAGGGGGGTTGGATTAGATGATCTCTAGAGGTCCCTTCCAGCCCCTGCAGACCTGTGATTCTGTGAAATCAGTAACAGTTTTCCCCATACATTTCCTGCAAAGGATGTGTCATTGTTCTGAAATTCCTAGAATCGTGTCAGAACAAGAAGAGGACCTCGGTGTGGTTCAGCAACAGAAAGCCACTTAATACTATTTATGGTAATGACACCAAGCATTTGCTTTAATTAAAATGAAATTAGCTAAGTGGAGTGTAGAAATGGTAATAAGAGAAATAAAAAATGAGGTAGGACATTCAAGAAGTGACAATTAATACCAAAGAACAGCACATCACGACAGATACCTGTAACAGCTTGTATTGGGCTTACATTTCACCATTCAGGCTGATGGAGTGAATAATTCCCACTGCTGGGTTAACTAGGGACCAAAACAAAGTCAGAAAACAGCCCGAAAGAAAAACTTCATCTAACATTCCAGTGCATAGTTTCAGAAATACAGCAAATTTGAACACATTTAATAGGTTTGGTACCACCCACCTTACAGGTGGTTCAAATAATCCATTGTAACTTACTACTTTTTGGGGTAGTTGGAGTGAAAGGTAGAATTCTGTTTTACTAACCTTCGGTCCTAGCATGGGGTGAGCATGCTCAAGATTAACAGGGGGTCCAAGAATTCATTCAGCTCAGCAGTGCTATTAAGGAAACGGTTTTAATTCAAGTTGTTTTATGATTTAGCAGCTAATAAATCTGTTTTCCTACCGACTAGAGTGCTTCGAAAAGACAGGTCAGGATAACGAGACACAGACCTGCTGATTGTCTGCTTAAGGTGAGCTTTTCTTCCTGAACATACAGATCTATGTCAGGAAAAGCAAAGCTTCAGTTTGACAGATTGAAGGAAAAATTATAGTATATACTGACTGAACACTTGCAAATGAGGAAGGATTGTTGATGTAAGCTCATCCCTCAGACTGAGCAATCCAGGCAGGTATGGGAAGTGGAGTGAATCACTCTGCTGTGGGTTGAGCTTTACAGGAGGTCTGAGCTGTAAACGTGTTCAGGACCTCCCATTTCAGGCCCTATACTTTAAGTTTAAAGCTTCCTCCATTTCATCATATGAAACTGATACTATGAAATCACTATCTCTTTCATGGAAGACCAAGAAGCACATGTCAGGAGCAGGTAAATATTGCTGTCTTCCAGAATGGCAATGTATTTTTGTGCCACCTGTGTTTCTGGTACAAGAAGCTATCAGACTACCTAGCTTTCTGAGTGGCAGCATTGAGATATCTCAAGCCCTAACAGCCACGACTGAAAAACTGAGCTTTGAATACTGGAAAAGGAGCAAGAAGCTAGTGTTTCCATGCATGGTCAATACTGGCCTGTCTTAAAATTGCTTTGTAGACCTCAGGCATAGGGCAGTTTCTATTCAGCAAGCAGCAGACGTACAGCTGTCATTTGATAAGAAGTTAGAGGCTCACTACTAGCAGAATAGCCTATTGTCCACTTCTCCTATGGATTCGGCACTGAGATACACAGCAGAGCTCAGGAGATGTGCAAGCTTCTAGAAGCACTACAGCATAAAAGCAGGAGCTGCTTATAGAAACTTCTGGCCTAGCTGCACAAAGCTTAGTTTGTATAAGTGACATCATACCTAGAATCAGGAGTTAAAGCATTCATCTACAATGACCCAGACACACAGGAGAACACTGCTCCTGTAAGCTAGGTTAAAATCCTACGAGGTACATTGCCTTTCAGCCCTGTCTAGCCTAAAACACACGTTGTAAACAGATTACCCAGTGGCCTTGAATACAACACAGACTTCAAGCCTCTCAATTCAATTGCCATTACTCTCCAGCACAATCTTTTGGCACAGAGTAAGGAAGAAAACAAGGTTTCCTTCACTATCCAAACAGCCCCTACAGACACCATGAGAAAGTGCCTGGAAAACAGTACTGCTGTAGCTAAGCCTAAAGTCATTCCTGCCTTACCCAAGCAGCACTAAATCCACCTTGCAGTTCCTGTCCCACCAATTCAAAATGCTTGCGTGCATGAATCCAATCCAAAGTGCACCAGCACCAACACTCCTGAGCACCAGTGCTTGCTCTGATGCAGTGCATTTTGGAATAATGTTGTTTCCCATCAATTTGGCAGTGGCTCCAACTCTAACATAATTTGAACACTAACCCTGTTAGAAACAGTGCCTTGCCTTCCAGATAAAGAAAATTATATTACTTCTCTGGGCTGTTTAAAGCTTAACAGTGAACTAAGGGAGGCAGAATTTACATCTTCCTTAAAAGCAGTTTTATAAACAGATTTCCTAGATTTTAATACAGCTTTATTTAAGCATCTGAACATCAACAAATCCAGAGCCCAGTTAACATTGTTCATGGTTTCAGCGTGTTTAGTGTGTATATTTCGTATCTTACATCTCATGAGCAAAGCCATAGCGCCCTATTGCACCAACATCCAAGGGATCAGCAGGGTTTGCTAAGCCAGCACTCTCACTGGCAGTTTGTCGGGAACTGCTTCAGAGATGGCTGCAGCTTCCTCCCTTTGTGCACACAGGAAGCCTCCAAACATTTCGTGCCTGTTTGCAGCACTCCACCTTGGAGACGACCTACTGGCTCGATGCGGAGTATTGCAATCAGGACCTGCAGCCTGTGAGCCTCCTATTCCTTCCAATGGAAAGGGGCAGACTTAGGGTGTATTGGAGACACACCTTAACCACTCCACCTCGAGACATGAGTAGCAGCAGCTATCACAGGTTATCTACCCCGTGCAGGGTTTTGTCAAACACCACCAAACAGGTCAGACTTGTTTCAATAAAGATTGCTCTGTTCTAGAGATCAGTCCTCAGAGGATTCTCATAGTGCTCCTTAACAACAGGGGAATGAAACAGGGAAGAATAGGACAGGTTACTTTTCCAGCACCAAGTTCAACCAGCATTAACCTCTTACTTAACGCAAGAGGTTAACAGGAACTGACAGCTGCTGAAGGGTGAAAGACAACAAGAAAACAATCAAGCAGGTCTGTAGTTTTTGTTCTTAAAAAGGTTGGCAACAAATCTAACAGCTTAATGGGCAGGGGCAGAGGAAAACTGAGTTATTCCTCCTTACTATAAACGCTGCCAACCCCAGGGGATACCTTGACACACTGGTTTTACGTTTGCTTTGTTACGTGACAGAGTATCAGGAACTTAAAAGCAGCTTGAAAACTTTAAAAGCCAAGATCACAAAGCAACTCAGTGCTTCTGGGAGAACAGATGAGACAGACTAACTGCTTTTAATCCAGATCTTTTGTACTATCCAGATCATTTGTATTCTAACCATTTCAGAACAGGCTAAAGGCCTGGAATTATTTCAGTTTGGGCCTCCAATGCATCAGTTGGAGAGAAGGATGCTATGTGACTAACTCATCAGCACAAGTGACTTGAAACTGCTAAAAAGTGCAATCTCTAATGCACAGATGGAGTTCTGGAGGGGAGAACTCCTTCCCCAGGGGAAGACGACAGGGTGTCAAACACCAGGGGGAAAAGACAATTAGTAACAAAACACAATCCTGCATCCAAACAGATGTCTGAGACAAATTCACCCCCCAAAATCCCAATGCCAGCATCTAGGTAAAAGAATCAACTCTCTGTATCCTATCCCTACCACTCTGTGGGGCCTCACTTACTGAATCATTGAGTTGGAGGGGAATAGTATCAGGTGTCACAGACATGGAGGTACAGGAAGTTTCCTAGACTCTTGATCATTGCTTGCAGGACACTCATTCCCTGACACTATAATCCCCATCTGAAGCAAGGCAGCAATCCCCATGTTTCCTTTTCTCCTTCATTCAAAGGAGGTCATCTCTTTTCACCAGCACCACCCGCTTCACTCCACTTCCTGT
The DNA here is from genome assembly GCA_016647715.1 of Pavo muticus. Classification (NCBI taxonomy): domain Eukaryota; kingdom Metazoa; phylum Chordata; class Aves; order Galliformes; family Phasianidae; genus Pavo; species Pavo muticus. The sequence goes on from JACDJE010000064.1 coordinate 5,197,448, forward strand.
CCAAAACAGCAGCAACATCTCTTACTCCCACTGGCCCTTGCTCAGGAGCCATCAAACCTGTCTTGATCCTCATCCTGATCCCAAGCTTTCCACATCCTGCACCTGAGGCAAGCAGCAGCCTCAGGGTCGTGATTGTTCAGGGACTCCTTGGCTAGTTTGATAGTGATTGGAGAGGAGGAAGGGGAGGATCTGGGAAAAAGGGGACTGGAATGGCCTTGTGTTTCCTTCTTGTTGGTCAGAGGTTCCTCCCCCTTTTTCAGGGGGCTCAGGCTTGCTCTTTGTCTGCCCTCCACAGCCGCTCTTTGACTTCCAAGGGCAGCGTGTTGAACAAGTCCTCCTCCACCACGAGCCCGCTGCGTTTCAGCAGAGGACACTCCCCCAGCTCCACCGGCAGGCACTCCAAGCGGTTCCCTCGCAGCTCTATCTGCGATAGGTTTGTCAGCTCTCCAACCCGGGATGGGAGTGACTGCAGCACATTGTTCCCCAGGTTCAAGGTTCTCAGCTTCCTGCACTGGAACAGCTCTGGCGGGAGATTCTCGATCTGAAGAAAAAAATCAATTGCAGATGAAGTCACCCAATAGGACACACGCTCATAAGACAATAACAAGGTCACACACCTCACTGTTCACAAAGTTCTCAGTCATCCTTAAGCGAGCTCCTGCTCTCCACCACAAGGAGTGCTCCTGAAGTAAGGAGTCACTATAGCACGAGGCCTCCCAGCACAGCTCTCCCATTGGCCATTCTTCCCCAGCTCCTCTCAGAGCACCACCATGCCAGCAGATCTCAACTACTCGGCTCCTCTCAGCTTTGAGATCTTAGTGTATCAACCTCTGTAAACTTTATTCTTCACACCTCACAGGAAGGCTAAAAGCCTTCTTGTACACTTTCATTACATATGAGACACAGTAGATTTCGATGTACTCCATTAGCTGGAGCAGACACTACGTGAGTACAATTGTCAGGCCCTGAGAACTGAAAGCACTCTATCATTTCTGTAGGGTTTGGTAATGCTGCAGGGGCTTTACAGGCTTCAAAGCACAAAAGACAAATGAAGTCACCATCTGTTAGCTTTCCCACCACTGCCTTCAAGTCACTAATTTAACAAGTCTCATTTCTATTACTCCAGTGCTCCTTCCAATGAATTTCTAAGAAAACAATATAGATAAGGTTTAACGAGCACTAGGCCAGGAATTAAGTGCAGCAATTCAATATTCTCCACTAAGTTCAAAGCTGCATCACAAAGATTGTTATTTGCCTTTATACACAATCATGTCTCTTTTTTAATCCTGAATAGGCATGACACAGCTACTGTAATCAATTCTGAATGAAGTTAAGTCCAACCAAAAGCAGGGACAAGACCAATTAAAAACAGCTAAATTCAGCCATTGTTACTGGTGCTGTCAAGTGTTATGTGAACAGCAACATGCAATCAAATGATCACAGAAAGGTTGAGGTTGGAAGGGACAGCTTGGGATCACCTAGTCCAACCACCCTGCTCACAGACTTCAGAAAATAATAGTTATTTAAGGGACAAGTATTGGTTTAGGAAGGAAGCAGTGTGCTATAAAATAGTCTGCTTCCCAGGAAGGTACACTGGTACCAGCCAACTCCAGCAGCTCCTATTTGCTATGACTGCTGAGCTAAGAGAGGACATTTGAGGTAACTCCTGGCCTTGGGAAATGCCTGCCTACCAGCCCTTGTGTTCCTTGCTGCCACTGCTCCCTGTAAGTAACCAGGCTCAGAGCCCCAGGGTAATAGTGCTTCGCCCAGGCACCTGCAGGGGATATAAGCAGCTTAGCTGTTTCACTGGGTCCACATCACTTTCTGCTTCTAAACCCAGTGGAGCAGAGGATGCTCCACAGCTTTTCTGTTGCATTAGCACTTCCACACAGTAAAACAGGTGGTGTCACACAGTGCTGCAGAAAACAGAGTTGTCTCTAACTCCTTTTCCCCCAAGAAAGGCTCCATCCCAGGACTGCAGAGGATACACCACAGATCAACACTCAGGAAGTTGTAGCAGCAAGGCTCCCAGAAGACAAATGGCACAGAATTATCTGGGTTCTGAACAGCACAAGGAGTTCAAACTTTCCTTGTTTCGCTTAAACACCAACCTCAGAAAACAGCCCTCTCAGCCACATTCACCCTGAGAAAATATTTTGGCTTTCAATCTGGTATGGAATGTGTGCATACCATGAAGTTCTGAGCTTAAGCCACCCATACAGAAGGATGCACACTCCCAGAAGCCACTGATCAGATCTGCCTGTGCTTTGTACATTCTGGTAGAGCCTTTTGCAACTTCAGCAAATAGAGTGAATGAAAGCCTCAACAAGTCTTCCAGCTCAGCACAGGCTGTGTGATCATGGGTTGATCTTCGATACCTGGTAAATGAGGCTTCCTTAATCCCCAAAAACAGTAACAAACACACAGGAAAACCCACAGGACAGTTTGCTTTAAGCAATTAAGCCTCTTCTGACCCAAGGGTAACCAGGCAGCATAGCACATCTGGTCATCTCCCTTGTGACCTGCCTTGCACTTAAGCCAAATCTAAGTCTTAACTGCCCAAATCTATCTGGGATTGCACAAGAAAGCCCACAGCCATTGCACTGAGGCACAGTAAGGTGCCACACTTCCTACGCTCTAAGTCAAGTCTGATGGCCAACTGACAAGCCTGGTTTAACCTACTCTTTCCAGAGAAAGCACACTACAAAAGACAGTTTTACTTTCTCTAACATAACCTTTGTGGAACAAGACAACATGTTTTAAATCTGACAGATTAAGAATCGTGTTTCTTAAGTCTGTAACATAGAGCTTCTCACACAAAATATACGTTACGAGACTGAACTACGGAGCATTCCCCAGAAATAAGTAGTACTGCATGAAAATTGTGAGCTGCACACATGCACATGCTAGATGGCTGCTGTCACGGTGTATGTACTTAGCTGAAGTACAACGAATAGTACTACATTAAGACTACTTTCTTAGGTCTCCATTTTAAGACCAAAGCTGATGTCAATCTAGGGAATACAAGCTTCCAGCTGCAGAGAAACAAGTGACAGACAGGCTTTAGGAAACAGCCTCCAACTGCTACTTAAAAGCAATTTCCCTGTAAAAAAAAGAAATGCTACAAGAGCTGTTCAACAAAAGAATTACCCCTGGAGTTATTTCTCCTAAATAAAGCCCTCAGAAAAAAACTAAAGCTTGAGAATTTAAATAGAACAGCAGTGCCAGGAATATTTCACGCACCACTGTAACATGTTTAACCCCACAGATAACAGACACACCAGAATTACCTGCGCTCACAGAGGAACACTCAGGCTCCTGCTCACTTACCCTGTTGGCTGTCACAGCTAGGTTCTGCAGGTTTTGAAGAAGTCCTATGTCTGGTGGTATGGAAGTCAGGTTGTTGTGGCTGAGATCCAAATACCGAAGTTTTCTGCAATAGAAGAGCTGGGTAGGAATCTTTTCTATCTTGTTACGATTCAGGTAAAGGCGCTCTAAGTTGGTGAGGTTGCCTATCTGCATGGGGATGTAGGCAATGTGGTTGTACCACAATTTAAGGCAAGTGAGACGATGTAAGTGCTGGAAGCTGATGATTTCCTCAATGGTCTTGAGGTTATTGTCCTTCAGGTCTATCTCCTGCAGATTGTGGAGGCTAAAGATGGAGTGAGGAATGCGCTCCAAGTCGCAACGGATCAGCTCCAGCTCTGTCAGGTTGACCATTTTCTTAAGGCTGTTGAGAACAATGAGCTTGGTGCCCTCATTGTTGATGGAAAGCTTTTGAAGATGTACACCAACATCTGTCACCACCTGTGGCAGCTTGGTGAGGTTACTCTTCAACCTCAACACCTTCAGCCTCTTCAGCTCCCTCAGTCCATCTATTACAATGTACCGGTTGTTTTCAGCGCTCAGATTCCCTGTCAGATGAAGCTCTTCTAGTGTCTTCAGGCTATAAATCCAAAGAGGAATCTCTTTGATGTCTGTGAACTTGATGTGGAGAGATTTCAAATTCTCCCTCAAGAAGGCCAGGGCTGGAGCCTCAATTTTGGCAGCGGTGTGGTAAAGCCATAGTTCCTTAAGGCTGGTGAGCTGAGCAATGCTTGGGGGAATGGTGACATCAGGGATAAGCTCCAGCTTCAAGACTTCCAGCTCTATGAGGTCAAAGACCGTGTCAGGAATGCCACTCAACATGAACAGATGCAGCTCCAGCTTATCCTGAGAGTTCTTGGTGATCCTCTGCCGCAGCTTCTCCAAAGTCCACTCATTGTTGAGGTTCAGCTGCCGCAGCTTGTTCTCACTCACCTCCGACAGAAAGACAGCAAAGCGCTTTGAATACAGGGGGTCATACTGATCAATCAGATGGAGCATAAAAGCAAAGTCATTTTTCACATCAGGAATGTCACTGTAACTGCTCTCCTCACGGATAGACTCAAAGGAGTATTTCTTGAGTGATCGCCTCAGCATCCACCAGAGCGTGTACATGCAGATCAAGCCATAGACTACCACCAAGCTGATGTAGAAAGATGCCAAGATTTTGAAGAGAGTGGCCAAAGGATGAGCGCAGCGATACATCCTGTAGCCAGTCAAGCTCTCAATGTCCACCTTACAGTCGACATCAAACGTTATGTTGTTGACATAATAAACAGTATAGCAGATGATGAGAATGAACTTGATTACTTTGATGATGGTCTGCCTCATGTAGAGGCGATACACTATGTCTCCCTCTTCCACATGCGTACGGAACTTCTTCACTTTTTCAAAGAGTGCTTTGGCCTGTTCACCTTCCTTTTTGTCCAAGACGCCTGTCTCAGATCGGTCCACGATCCCTTGTTCAATTCGAGACTTTGTTCTCTGCAGCATGGGAACAGTGGCTTCCACATCCTCACTGACTGTGGAGGATTTCTTGTCCATGGAGCCATTCATTTTCCCAAATGCTGGCTTGGTATCGCTCTCTTCCACCACTGTCTCAGATAATGCCCTTGTTGTCCATGGAGAGTCAAAACACTTAAGCAAAATAGACACAAAATGCTCCAGCTTGGAGCTGGTCCTTGGAAATTTGAACCAAAAGTTGCTACAAGCCAGGAAGATAAGAGTATGTAGCAGCACCAGATAAGGAAAATACTTGGCAAACCAGTGAAGGCGGTTCTCATAACACACCGCATCCACATAGTTATACTGGTGCCGGTCCAAATCATACTGGATCCCTGTGGGCCCCGTATCAGCAGAGGGAACAAGACTAGAGTTATAGTATATACGCTCTGGGGTTACAGCTGTCCAACCTCTGACAGTGTCATTGCAAGAGTCTTTGGTAATCCATTTACAGGGCAAACAAATCATTTTGTCCTGGGTGACCTGAAGTGTCCCTCCAAACACTGCGATCATCAGCATCACTATGGAGATGTAGTCTGTGAATACGTCCCACCATGGCTTCAGGATGCGGTATGCTGGCTGAGTGTCAGCAAAGTACCGCAGCTCAGTGACTGGAATCATGATTCACCACCTGAAAGGAAAACAGAAGCAGGCATTACTAAAACCCTTTTGTTCTGCGCTTCTAGAGGGTATCAGGAAACTCGCATTTTAAGTGCTGGCAAAGCAAGACTGAATTAAGTCCCAGTTTCAAGTCACTTGGATACAAACAAGTGAGACTAGCTGAGTGAGGTACCTGGGTACAGCTGAGGCTGTAATGTTATTGTTGTGGCGTTCACCCTCACAGGTGAGCAGTTACAAGGCATCAGAACTGGTACTTGTCATTAGCAGTCTGCAGGTGAAAAATTCACATTGAAAGAAGGCTTCCAGGACTAACTTAAACTCCTCTGACGGACGAGTAATTGGAAGCTTTCAGCTTTATCTAGGGCTATCATTTCAGGGACAAAGGAATTTGACAGCATTAGAGAAAATCCACACGCAGCACAGTTGTCATGTGTTTGTCACTCTTTTACAGAGCTAAGAAGTAACTCTACATCTCTGTGGCTCTCCAACTGCAGAGGCAAGGAAGAGAACTTATAAGCATTATATATATTTCCTAGAACCAATACACTGACGCAACCCATATTTGATTAAGAAAACTGGAAAAGAATGAAAAAGTTGCTTGATATCATCCCTTTTCCTTCCACAGGAAGAAGTTCTGGCTCTCCACCTCTGCATCAACTTCCCAAAGAAACAGTACTTACCTACAGATAGGCTCACTTCTGAAATCCTATAACAGCTGCTCTTTGTTTTCTTCACTTCAATAAGTATAGGAAAGGGGAAGCGTACTTAATGTAAGAATGCACTTCCCTGACCAACCACTCCCACCTAGAGTTCATCTCAGCTGGGATTTAAGAGTCACAAAGGAAATGAGAAGGCTCTGGGAAGAGAGACCTTATGGCAGATCTTGTTCTGTCCTTCAGAGTTCCAGAAGGAACAAGCCATAGAAAACCCACAAGCCCAACAGATTCGTAAGTGCAGGCTCACAAAGCCTCCCCTGTATCTGACAGGCAACACAAGTGAAGCGCATGAAGTCATTATAACTTGTTCTAATGACACTGAAAAAGCAGTAATATCACATCATACTTGCCAGCAACATTCAGGAGCCTGACAAGCACAAATCTTTGTCATTTTGAGGCTCCCATCAACTCAGCTGTGACAGAAGAACAAAAGTTCAATCCCATTTCCTCAGCCCATAAGGCAGCATTCGTACAGCCCGTCCTGACATGCCCTGGGGAGCTGCAGGCTTGATAGCAGCTTTTTATATACCACTGGCTGAAGCCAAGCAGTGACCGCACCATCTGCTTTTGTAGAATATGAGTTTGTATTTAAAACTAACTTCCAGCCCAGAACTGCAAAGGAAGCCCCTCCTAACATGAACTCAAGAAGCACCACATTCCCTAGAGGCACTAAATAGAGAACACTATTCCCTGGTTTGTCGCTTACAACAATAAATGGTAAAATGCCAGCTTTGACTTAGAGCTACTTGGGAAGGCTGCTAGAGGTAGGCTGAAACATGACAGTCATCCCTGAAGAAGCATTTGCCCTTCTGCCCAACCAAGTTCAGTTATTGAAGAGTGTGAGAGCCAGGGCAGGATAGCTGACATGCTGCCATACCACGAGGAAAAGCAAAGATACATACCCTCTGCTTCCCTTCCACTGTAATCAGACAGAGGAAAGTCCTGCACTTCTCCAGTCCAAGGAAGAGAAAGCCCACAAAGCTTTGTAAAAGAACACCAAGAGCTACTGCAGCCATCTGCTGGAACAGATAACTTTGTCATGGCTCAGCTTCTCACATTCATCTATGCTAATAGGAAAGCATAGCTTCTGTTCTACCAGACTAACAGCTCAGGGCCCCTCAGAGCAACACACCACCCTAAGGGTGCACAAAGGTCCAGTGGCAGTCTCCCAGCCACTCTCCTTAAACACTCCTGCAGGTGTGATGTAGAGCTTCCGTTGTCACACCTTCCAAACTACATCTAAGAGGCAACAAACGCTGCTGTACCCCTCACTGCTCTCCCTTAGTGCTGTGTAGAATCCTAATTCCTCTTCTCCTTCAGGAGCATGCAGTGAGAACTCTGGCGCTGTTCATTAAAGAACTGCTCCCTACTTAAACACTTTTCTACTCCTCCTGCCGTACATAGAGGGAAGAAGATACTCATCTCCTTTCTTTCTCTTGTCTAGATACCACTTCTCCCCAAAGATCCTTTCCTCTTCCCTCCAGTGCTTCTTCACTCCTGGCAGGGAAGCTTTTGCAGGAGTTGGGTCTTTCATTGCTGCCCACAGAAAGGTTATGAAATAGAGATGAACTTCTCAGAAAGCAGAGTCTCATGGCTAAGGCATTTTCAGACTCGAGCTGCAGCACTGCATCGCCAGTTTTTCTCAGTCTAAGAAATACCTCATTGCTTTTTTGCAACAAACTAACCCTGTGTTTACTTTGATTTGTATCTCAAGATAGCTAGGAAGGAAAGCAAAAAAAATAAGGGCAACAGGCTCCCCAGTTCTATTTACCAGCCACACGGGATAGGAAATCTGCCTTTACATTGTGCAGTTACAAGACAGCTAACAAATCATCTGTCCCACGATAGCCTATTACAGCTCCGTACCAGCAGCTAAACCCTGGCGTAGTGGAGCAGGAAATCCCCTGCCCTCCAGTAACAATGATAGGGTCACTGCATGAAGAAAAGGACATTCTCAGCAAGTTCCCACTCCTCCTGGCAGCTGTGGAGGCCCTGTTCAAGCCCCAGATGAAAAGCAATAAAACAAAGGGTCATTTTACAGAAGCTGGAGTCCCCCAGGTCTTATCTAATCTTACTTGCAGCATCTGTGGTAAAAGGGAAAACTGACCACCAAAACCTTGGGAAACCAAGGGGAAAAGTTACTGCCCTCCTCAGCCAGATTTCCCACATGTGCAATCCATTCTAGTTCCTGGAAGACCCGATGACTGTTCTGCAGCAAAACACAAGTGTCATCATTTTGTAGACCCCGTTTCATAATCGTTTTAAAACGCCATTCTGGTTGCAACACTCCCTTCTGGATTCAGGCAGGCAGTTTTGCTGCCACGGTTGATGACAGCAGAAGTCAGATTCTCAGGGCTTACCTCTGCTACCCAATGCTGTCCTGCACAGTAGGATTCTTCCCGTAGGAACCGTTTCAACCACTATACAGAAATCAAGCAGGCATCTGGAACCCAGATTCTCCCACCAAATACACAGGCTGCAGAACAGAGCTATTTAGGAGGAAGATATTGTTCAGGCACTGTAGTAGAGCAGGAGTGGGGAAGAAAAGTCTCAGCTCCTTCAGATATTCAGATATTGCACGCCTTTCCAGCTGGGGCTCAGAAACTGGCAGTTTGCTCACAGTTAACTCCACCAAATGGGAGACATCGATACCGAGATTTTGAAAGAGTGCTTAATTCAAGCTTAAAGGTTGAATTAAACCTGCATGAGCCAACAGGTGGGAACATCGTAGCTCAAGCCCTACCCACTTATCAGAAGCATAAGGAAGTTTTCCAAAGGTATAATTAATTAGGCAAGCTTTAGGAATTGCACACAAAAGAAGTCTTACAAGTATGTCTGTCTCAAAGGTGTTTCAGCTTTCACATTCCACACCAATTTACCATGCAACTCCCTGAGCAGTCTCCCACTTCTCACTTTAGAAGTGCCATTACCTTTGAGGGCTTCAGTTGCACCAAAGCAGCACTATGCTGCAATTCGTATCCCATGTAGAACAGGCAGAGTAGTTGGAGCCTTTACAGGTAAAGACCCATGTGCTAAAGTCTCACTGCGATACAGCAAGACTGTAATATATTTATCAATTCAGCCCACAAACACTCCTAAAATCTCTGCAGTATCCACACTGAGGTACTGCACATCCCTTCAGTGCCTGCAGATTTACCCAGACCCAAGCTGGCATCCCACTATAGACTCTGCTAGTCAGGCAACCTCAGGAAGGAAGGCAGAGCCCATTTAGTACACACAAGTCAGGCTAGCATGGCCATCCCTGCATCACCTCCCAGGCACCTACCTACCACGTGCAGCATGAATACTAAGTTTTATTAGGCACACCTGGAGGAAAAAAATAACTTAGAAAAACAGGGACATCCTGAGCACACCACACCTAAATAATAAAATCATTCAGAAACAAGAATAAACTTACCCAGCTAACAAAAACCTTGTATTGTAGCACGTACCTTAACCAAGAAAGACCAGAGTGGAGAGCACGAATCCTTTTCACAAGATGTAAGACTCTTGTGATATTTAAGAAGATCAAAAAATGAATAGAGCAACTGCAAGAGCACAAACATCCTCTCCTTTGAAGAATTTCCCTATAACAATAACCTAAGCATGCAAAGACAGAATTATTGCTGACAGATACCTGGCTGAGCTGTGCTTGAAATTCCTGCCTGTACCTGCTGACCAGCATACCCAGCTAGAGACAAAGTGAACAGAAACATCATTGTTTAGTTTCACTGGCTGGTACGTCAACAGCTTGACTCACCATATGCTGAATACTTTATCCATCCTCCTCTTCCCTTTCTTCCTTCTGTTGACCATTCTGTTGCAAACAGAGCTACTGGCAAAACAGGACTACATGCCAGATCTCATCACATGCCCAAGAACTTCCTCAGTTTCTATCCTTCACTTCCGGGACCAGGAGAAATCCTTACCTTTAGTGGGATGCAGCATCCAAGGGAGGCAATCTCATAATGCAAATTTAAATAGCTAGACAAGGATGTGTTGTATATTGGACACTTGCAAACCTTTAGTTTGTATCACACATTCTTAAATCTCAGTGGCTTTTAAGACTGTAGACTGCAAAGCAGCAGTCAAGCACTGCTGAAGGTTTCTTACCTCTCAGAAGCCCAGAGAACAAGGGAGGTGTTTGTGTGCTGACAGTATCAGAGGTAGATAAGGGAAAAGAAAAACGACTTGGTGCTCTTAAAACTATAGCCCTGATTTTGACGAGCTGCAACACGTTACAATGAGCTTTCAAAACAGCAGAGCTTCCCTCCCCAGCATGCTGCCACCTGAAACACTACAGAGGGGCAGAACACAGAGCTCTTTGTTCAAACACCAGGAAATGTAAGGAGCTTTGCAAGTCAGAAGTGGGAAAGGTAATTTGTGTTCCCTCCCCCTTGTTTATTAGGCTCAGAATTGAAAGCAAAAAGAGGAGGTTAAAACAGAGCTGCTTTCAGTCACTCCTCAGAAAACCTTCCAAACAGGGGCAGCCACATGATCAACTGGAAAAGCCCAAGATGTCAGATGGAATAAGACTCGAGTGATTTTGTCCCTCACTGCTTGTAGAAGTAAACAGCAAGGCAGCCAGGCGCCAGAGTCCCAAACAACCATCATCCTTACATCGGGGTCTGTCTGCAATGAAGTCTCTCCTGTAGAAAACGCCTTCTGAGACAGAGAAGCAAACACAAAGTTTAAAGGGTTGCACATAATTCAGACTGGCAGATGGAATAGTGGAACAGTGGCAGCCAGCACTTACACTCTTCACCTGTTGGAACAGCCAGCAAACAGAACACAGAATAAATTATGTTGGTTTTCATATAACCACCAGCTGTATGCAACATTCAGCCCCACCCAAGCCACAAATACAGAAGGATGAAGCAAATTAACCAGGTAACACCTTTACTGAAGCTCATGAAAAAACTCACCTGCACTAAGGACAGAACTTTTATCATCTTCACAGCTACCTTTTAATTGACTGTTTCTGTCAGATGCAAGACTCACGTTCTCAGCAAAGCACAACAGCTCCTGTTTACTATCACACAAGCAAGCCTGTCCTAACAAGCACAGGGCAGAACGTCTGCACAATCAGAACAATCTATCCTGGAGACCTGGGATGGCCTTCCTGTTTTCTGCAGGGTTCTACCCCAGCTGCACAGAAGCAAACACACTCTGAAGTTATCAGCATCACTGATGCTTGGATCAGGGACCATGTCAGTGTGATATTGCTATGGAAATTCTAACCAGAGAAAAATCCTGTGTCAGCTTATAAATTATGAACCTGTGGTCACAGGTTTGCTATCCAAAATTAATTTCCTTCACCATAGAAGAGATGCCTCAAGGACAGGGCATTGGAGCTCGTCTTTGAAAAGTATGATGGCTTTATTCCAGTGGGACACTACAAAACACTCCCTCGTACCAACAAATGCAAGTGGTTGAATTAATTGTTATTAACTACTTAAGATTAAAAAAGACAACAAGAGTGTTAAGTTGGAACAAGCAGGACAGCTTCAAGCACTCCCTCAGCTGCAGAAGTCTATTCAGCATTTAATTCCAGCATTGGAAAGTGACACAAAAAGGGGTAAACAATTGTCTTCAATTAAGACTGAAATGGTGGCAGAGCAGAGCTTTGACATTTCTAACAAGGGATTGAGAAATCAAGACACTAGACTCAAAGCCAAGACTTTTAAGCAAGGATCATCACAATTTATCATTAACAAACTGACAACATCTACAAATTTATTAGCTGGAAAACAGCTGTGGCAACACCCAGAGAGATGAACCAAAGATGAAAGAGGATTTCAACAAGAGCAAAGTAAGACTTGAGCTGTCAGCACAATAACATTCTGCCTCAGTCTGAGGAAAGAGAAATAAGCATATATTCACCTGCTTACTCCTGACCCTGCAACCTTGTCTTCAGCACCTTGAGCTTTGAAACAGTGACCATGACTTCCAGCTCAGAACATCTTCTGATTGCATTCACTGATTGATAAGAGAGGCAATAAAGCCACAACTCTAAAGCAGAATCTGTTAAGTAGTCCAGTGCACAAATTTGGCACAGAGGAGCTTTATATTGCCTGGTAATTTTACAGCAAACATTAACAAAACCTAGTATAGGAGGTGAAAGCACTATTATTCCAGCAGGGTGGTTCTGACTGAACAGCTTTTAGTTTCAAATGCAGTATGACAGCAACAGCAGGGCCATATATAATCCAGCTATATCAACTGTACTGCCATTTGCAATACAAAATGCATGCAAAACAGCTGAGGGAAAAAGCTGCCTGGAAGCATTCAAGATATTCTCCTCAAACAACGGAGGCTGTTAAATGCCAGTTCAGCAATTGCACACATCCTAAACTGAGGCTATTTTTGAAAACACTTACTTGGAAAAACAGGCAGGAAGGAGGCTTGCTACACTGCAACAAAGTACTTTTGTATTTAATCCTTACCAAAACAGTGGTGAGACATCCCAGCGTGAAGAAACCCCACATAAAATGCAGAAACCCTTCCCTTCTGTACTCCACCACCGCTCACACGACTCCACTGCGCTTTCCTAGACACCAGCAAGGCTCAATTTAACATCAGTGACTTTCACTTCCCTTTTAAATACTCAACTGAACAAAATCCTCCTTTAGAACATGGAAGAATTCATGAAGGCCAGTAGTTAGGATTGCACACAGCAACACAATAACTTAATTTTCAAAGTCATGGAATTCAAATGTAACTCAGAGCACCCTAAGCCAGGAACAGGCTTTCTGAGCATCTGCAGCATTTACAAGAATGTAGCAACTCAAAGCATTTGGGAAGTCATAACTGAAAGGCTTCAGGCACTCCACATTTCAAACATGGAAGCACTGGATTTTAACACATGGCTTCTGGTATATCTTAAAGAGTTATTTATGTACATTCCCTTTGACCTACATTAATAAATTACGGCTTCCAAGCACCATGCATGATCAGCACAGCGAAGCAAATCCTTGAGCTGTCAGAACAGAACTTGCACTTCCCCACTGCTCACAATTTGACCCATCTGGACTGCATCTCTCATCTTGCAGATAAGCAGGGCACTCTGCACTACCTTTCATCACTGTTCTAGCAGAGACCCAAAGAGACAAAGTTTCCAGTTACCAATCCTCACCATTGCCTAAATGCCACCCACAAGGGCAGCAAGTCAGTGCTCTCCTTAGTCAACCACAGAAGAAAATGTTTATGAGATGTTTATATAGCAATACAAACATCATCCTGCTGGAAACTGAAGAATACTGACCAAAATAAACAGAGAGCATACAGCCTTAAAGTACTTTTCTTAGTGTAAGTAGTCAGGGTCTACGTGGCCAGGAGTTAGATGCAGGGGTAAATGCAACAGTTAAGTTTTACATCAGATAACACATTGTTACTTCACTCTTTTTTTCCCCCACAGAATTAAATAAGCATACCACCACTCTCTCTGATCCACCACCTTTCCTCCTTGCTCTTTTATCAAACATCTTATCACCGCCTTGTGTTATGCAAATATATTTAAGCAGTGTTCTCATGATTTCATTTGTGTCTTTAGTACACGACTCCCAAACTGGCCTGCAGCCCTTACCCTGCAGTTGGGTTCTGCTATCTGCACTTCAGTTCTCTGTGCTGGAAGTGGATGATGTTCCTGCGTGCTGGACCCTGAGCAGGTGCTGAAGCGTTGCATTCCCCACACGCCATGGGAACAGCTTCCCTGAAATCAAGCAGAGATTATCAGCAGAGAGAATGAAGATCACAGAGGAATCACATTATGTAAAACCTTGGGAAAGGATGTCTAAGATTCCAAGAACAAACTAGATGGTCATTGGGAACTAAGAAGAGATACCGACAGCTGGAAAGATGTTAGAAGCTCTAAGTAAAATTTGGAAGAGGGAGCAAATCTCCAGCATTTGTTCCAGAAGCTATCAAAAAGCAGGTGTTGCAAACCCATTTAAAGGAAACTCTGAGTTCCACGACTGCAACTAAACTAATAAAGACAGATTAGTCTCCTGGAGGAAAGATCTAAATGCATCAGGTCTCTCTGAAAACACACATCCTTCATTTTACACTCAAGCAACTATCCCCACTCTTCTCAACTCATCTACCAACATGAATCTTTTTAAAGCAGTGGCAATTTAGCACCATCAACAAGAACTACAACAGCTTTTTCTCCTTGCTTTCTGCACATTCAGCATGGGGAAGCAGACAAGGGAGAAAGCCCTGGCTCTGAGGGATCCCTCAAGCCTCAAAGACAAGGAGGACTGCAGAACTTCAGAAAGCATTTCATCAACAAGAAGCAGGAAAAAAAAAAGCACTGGAAATGGAAGAGACGTCGCTAGAAAGACATACTGGTTAAGATGTTCAATCCAAGAACATGTTGGGATCACCCAACGCCAGCATCAGGGTTGGCAGAGTCAGAAGCGACCTGCTCACAATCAAAGCTTTTCCACTCGAGCTGTGCCAAACTGCTGCAAAGGAACAAGCTAAAGGAGAGGACTCGCTGACCTTCCCTCCCCACCCGGCTCTCCCCCACCCTGCCCTTCTCTCAGGGCTCAGCACCGCCCCAAACCACAGCACGACACACCCGCACACTGACAGCGCATCGCCCCTATCTGCCCACCAACCTGCCGCACCGCCTCAGGCTTTGGGGAAAACACAGACATTACGACAAAACGAGACGGAAAGAAAGTTAATTCAGAAAACCCACGGGCTTCAAGCTGCCCCCGGGAACAAGCACAGATCGCACCCCATCGCCAACGGGCTGCCAGCAGCGCAGGGGCGGCCCCGCCGCGCCCCACACACCCAGGGCCGACTCCCACGGCAGCGCAGGGACGGCGGGCATACGGAGGAAACGAATTACTGCCCAGTTAGTCAGCGAGTCCTCCCCACCCGCCCGGGAAGCAGCCCAGCGCTCGGGCCCCGCCTGCCCGCTGTTCGCTGCCCTCCTGTCAGGGCTGCAGCCCCTCAGAACCCCCTCCCCGCCCGTTGCTCTCTCACAGCCGTCCCCTTCCCACAGGGCATGCGGCCCGGCAGCCCCACCCGGGCGCCCTCCGTTCTGAGAGGCAGAGCGGCGGGAGGCAGACAGGCCGCAGCCCACCCCCGCCCGCACCCACCTGTCCACACCAACCCTCCTCGGCCCCCGCCCTCCCTCACGCCGGCTCGGGCTCCTTTTGTCCGCACCGAGGCGGCCCCACCCCGGAACTGACCTCACCCGCCCGGCATAGGCAGCCACCAGGGGAGCGCCCCGCCGCTGCCTCTAGCGAGGAACGAAAGAGGGCGCCGCCATCTTGGAGGCGGACACAAGGGGAAGGGCGCGCCGCCATCTTTACGTAGGGCGAGGCCGCGCAAGGTGGGACAGAATTTATGCGTCCGGATATAACGAGGAGAGAGAGGGGGAGGGAGGGAAAGTGAAGGCGCGGGCGCCATTTTGGTGCAGGGCAGAGCGCAAAATGGTGGAAGTCTTAAAGGGGCAGCCACCGAGAGCTGAGGGGCTGGGCTGGGCTGGACTGGACTGGACTGGACTGGACTGGGTGGGGTAGGGGGACCTCACCTGCCGTGGCAGTACACTGGATTCCAGAATTCCTTCTTCTCCCTAAATAAAGAGATGTACCTCTTTATTAAGGTTTTTTTTTTTTTTTTTTTTTTGTGTGTGTGAATACAAGTGGTATCAATATCAAAGCTATTTAGCAGTAAGAGAACGAATATAATTTAAATAGCATAATTTATCACTTTTCCTTTTAGAACCAACTTATGCAAAGTAAAATGTGCTGAAAATCCAATTCTTGATCTCTAACAACTGTCCACCAAATGAAGACCACTAAAATGTGGCATTTCTGTGAGGATTTATCCAGGAGCAGTTCTGTGGGACCTGAGAAAAGCAGAGCGATCCTCTCATGGTTATTTTCATTTAGCTGACTCATTTGTCCAGCATTGTTCTTTTAAAAATTCATAAAGGATGCTTCAAAGGCATTCATTATCATGTCATCAGTGCACAAGAAGCAGCACGGGGCAGTTAAGTGCAGCCAATTTGGACTGGTGGACACCAGTGGTTGCTGCTACGGTAAAATATGCACAACTGTGGCTTTCTAGGAACGTGATGGGTCTCAGCATTGGGGATCTCTCCTGCTAGTGTTGGAGATACTGACAAGCTCAGGGCAACGGCAGAGTTTTGGCAAACATGACATTAAGTGGGTGTTTAGAGGCACTTAAATTAACATTTGCTTTCTGTGGTGCTTTAAGCAGACATTAAGGTGGAATTACACATTACTGTTGAGCCAATAAAAAGGCCAAATCCCATCAGAGAAGGTGGGAGCTCACACTCCCGCCTGTGCCCCCATCTCCCTGTTCCCCTCTCACCTGGTGCTGTCCCAGGGCCAGCCAGCCTGCCAACCTGACAGAGATCAGCCTGCTTTCTGTCAGCAGGGCTTTCTGCTGGTATGGCCCGTCTTGAGGGTCTAGCTCAGGGTCCAACAACCACCGATGAGCTCAGAGGGAGGGATGGAGCCACCAACTGCCTCAGGATGTGCTGTGTAAATCCTTCTGGGAGCAAACACAAGCTGACCTGCCAGTTGTTTGTTTCAGTGTTCGGAAGTTTAGCAAACAGAGTTTGCATCTGCCTGCACAGAAATTCCCCCCCTCTTAGTCACGGCGGGCCCAGCAGCAGGGTGCCAGGTCAGGAACCAGGACCTCCGCACAGCGAACGTCAGCGCTTCCTTCCCCGTGCCTCACTTTTTCCTACTGCGAGAGAGAGACAGTAATTACTTGGAAGAGCAACATGACCTGATTCATCAGTGCACGCAAAGCTTGGTCACAAAAGGGAAAGGGAAGCCGAGTGAGGATGATTTGCTCCCTACACCTCACTTGAGCAATGGCCACCTCTCACAGAACTGATAGAGAACGCAGCTCCTGCGTCCCTGCTGATCCGTCTGAGGCTGGGCTATGTCACTGAGACCACACACAGCCAGACAGAGCTGCAGGGCCTGGCTTTAGGCTGGGTCACGGGCAGTTGGTCATCATCCTTTCACGAACCACAGCCCTCCTTCTCCCTGCAGAGCACCTTCTCCCCATTGGCGCGTCGCAGCCCAACTGCTGCCTGCCCGCAGCCTCGCAGACTCCTCCCAGGAAGTTCCAGCAGCAGATGAAGCATTTCGGGTCCATGGAGAAGCCGGCATGCATGTGAGTTCAGCCCGGGCGCTGGGGCCGGACTTCTGCTGCGTAATGCAGCGTGGCCCAGCTTGACGTAAGTTGGTTTTGCCCCCACTGCTGCCCCTGCTGAGGGGCCAATGCGTGTGCCCTCGCCGGCTGCTGCAGCTGCATCCACCCTGCGTTCCCTGCCGTGGTGGCTGCTGGGGTCCTGTGTTCCCCAGAGCCCTCCAGGTGCGGCCTGGCAGTGCCTGGGCAGCACTGGGGTGGAGGAGACCGCAGGAGAGCGACGGGTCCCTGCGGTGACCTTTCAGCTGTGCCCCGTCCTGCTTGCCTGGCTCTTTGCAGGGAGCACAGCTACAGCACCGCCTGAAAATCCAACTAGGAGAGAGGATTCCTGAGCCTTCTCCAGGCTTTTTGGCTCTCTGGTGGCTGACCCCACTTCCAAAACACTGCTCAGGGCTGGGGAGGGGAGGCAGAGTCCCTTTCCCCAATCCCAGTGCTCCCAGTGCAGCCACCAGCTCCTCACAGGAGCATTGTGCACAGCTCCCAGGCACGCTCTGCAGGTCGGTGCAACCCAGTAAAGCCCTTTTTAATGCCTCCATTTTGTCAACCACAGGATTAGTTCACTTCGCCCTCCCTATCCCAGCTCCTGTCCTCTGCACAGGAACAAGGCAGGTATTGCACAGTCCCAAACAACATTACGCTACGTCCCTTGTTTTCTGTAAGTCACGCTGTTTTTTCCCACCTGGGCAAAGAGATGTTAAACTGGCTGGCAGCTGCTTTGTATTTGTGTTAAAAGTAACATACAGTGCACAGAGTGGTCTCGTGTCCTGCATGATGGGAGGTGCATCTAGCAGTTCTGATGCCTTATCTGTGGGCTGGCCAGCTTCAAATCTGGTGATTTTTATTATTATTATTATTGTTTTTTGTAGCAGGATAAATTAACCTGTAGCTGGTGAAAATAAAAGTGCATGCATCTTTGACTCACCCCTTTTATCTAAAGCATCTAACAAGTCAGTGTTATTTCAGCTTTAATATCATGTGCTTCAGCAATGCTGAGGGGACTTGAGGTAAAAGAACAGTTTGTATTAGGCACAGAAATTAATTTGAGGCCTTAAAGGAAACCTAAACACCCAAATCCATAAGCATATATATCTAAGGCCCTTGTTTCCCCTGTAAGCCCCAATGGGCAGTGTGTCTGAGCAGCATGGCCAAGCCACAGGGCCAGTGAGGAAGGTGAAGGTGCTGCAGGGGAGGAAGGCAGAGGCTGGAGGCAGCAGGGATCGAGGCAAGCAGATGGGAATGTGGTGTTGGAAACAGCTCCTGAGGGATGCCTTCTTGCTGGTGTCTGTACCCCAGTGCAGAGGAGAGCATGCAAATGAGGGAGAGGAGCAGAAGCTGCGCTTTCTCTTGTGATCCTGCCCTCCTGTGCGTTGCAGGCACAAAGAGCAGTCTCAGCCCTAACTGACATTGCAGTGACAACATGCACAGTGTCTGGGCTGTGTTTTCTATCCGGGGTGCAAAAACACAGCTTTGGGTCTGGACTTGCACTGTGTCCCCAGGTAGACAGAGCCTTTGCTTTGTGCCTGCAGCTGGGGAGTGATTTTCTCATCCCTTTCCTTTGTGTTTGGGGGAAATGCAGGTCTGTGCTGTGAGACAGCAGGAGCCGTGGCATGCTCAGGAGAGCGGGACTGTTTCTGCGTCACTTCTTACTGGAGAGGAATTGCAGCGCTGGATATAGCTCGAACTGCAGTGAGGTACTGAATGCCCAGCATGGCTGCTTCTGGCCTGCAGCCCGGTCCTTGGCTCAGGCTGCAGCATGTGGAGCCAAGGAGTGAGCCACAGCAGTGGCAGTAGATAGGGCACATCAGGAGAAGTCATACTGCTGTGATCTCTGTAGCCAGTTATTTCCAGGTAGCATGTTTAAAGGGAACACCTCACAAGCATGGGAGTACATTTTATATGGAGAAAAGCTCATTGTTTGTGGGATTGCCTCACCTGAAGGTGTCTTCTACTAAAGCCTCTTGGGTTGCAAAATATTTGGGAAATCAAATATCAGCATCCTCCTGGAGAAAGAAACTTGCAGAGCAAGGGAATAACGTGCAGTGTGGAGACAGTGTTGGGGGGCAGAGCATGGCTGCAGCTGCTCAGTCTTCTGCATTTGCAAACCACTGTCCTGCCTGGCTGCTAGGCAAATTGCAACTGGAGGATCACTGTCAATCTGGGGAGCAGAACAGGTTGAAATGGATCTGGGGGCTGCACGGCCCTGAGCCTGTGTTGCTCTCCAGCCAATGGGCAGCCACCCAAGGCAGCATCATGCAGGCTGGGGATGGGACAAGGAGACATCAAGGGAGGAAACTTTGCCATTTCCGTTTCTGAAAGGGTGTGAGTCTTTCCTCCAAACTGGCAATTTCTAGGCTTATAGCACTTTATTCCTGCTGACCCCATCACTCTTTCACTCTTGCCAATGCTGTCACATTGTCTGACCTGTGGCCAGCAGCAGCCCCACCATAAAAAATACAGCACTGGAGCTGTTAATGTTTAACCCTCAACTATCTTTTACTTTCCAAGCCACAAATCCTCATACTCCCACCAAAACCAGCAAGGCACAGGTCTTGCTGACTGCGATACTCATGGGCTTGTGTAGCAAAGAAAGGGAATAGGGGAGAGGCACAGGGCTCCCCTATACCCAGGGAGGCAGCGACTCCTGCTCACACTTGGCCACCTGCCTGGCCCACAGTGGAGCACAGAGTCCACCCGCTGCCCTCTGAAACACAGACCTCCTTGCATTAATTTGCAAAAATCCCCATTGAGGGCTGGAGTTGTGTAAAGAATCCAAAGACCTCAAGGAAAACGTTCTTGGGGCACTTCTCAAAGGCTGGGGCAACCTTGCGGGAAGGGCAGCAGCAAGCAGGTAAGTGGGGAGTTACTGCAGGGGGGACCCCATATCCCCCCATCATCCTGACAGATCCTCTTCCTGCACATCCTCGCTCCACATCTCACATCTTGGCTGTTCTCATGTGCCTTCCTTGTCCGTGTTTAAATGCATTTTGCTTGCGGTGGGGAAGATCATTTTCTTGGCTCAGTGCTTTGCAGATGCACTGCTCATGTCCCCACGCTGGCTTTTCTTGATGCATTAAGCATAATTTGTCTCCAGTGTCCAGTCCCCTCCCTGTCTGGTTGCCTTTTCTCCTGTGCTGCTGAGTTATTAAATTCTGCCTCTGCTGCTTTTCATCATCCTTGTGATAAATCCCCCATTAAGGACAGCAGATTTCTCCTGCCATGCTTATCCAGCCAGAAAGAGGCTTTTGCACTGCATGCTTCCCCCTTCTAGCCCCATAGCCATGATGCACATGGATATTAGACACCAAAAGGCCTGAGGGCCTGGCAAAGACAATCTTATGATGGGGGAAAACACTATTCAAAGCAAAACTCTGAGGTCCAGGGTTATTGGCCTGGCTGTTAGACCCTGGCTGAGCTCATTTGACCCCATGCTTTATTCCGGCTGGAAACAAGGTGTAAAGCATTACTAGTGCCCTAGTGAGGGTACCCACACGGGTGGGTGAGCAGAGGTGAGAGGGCACAACTATGAAGGCAACCCTCCTGGGAGGGCACATCCTCTTCTCTTGTGGCCCCACTGCCACTGGTGAAAACTCCAAGCTCTCTTTCTCACTCTTTGCAGGCAAAAATGTCAAGGCCAGTGCAAGCCAGGAGGCTGGAGGGAGTAGATAAGAATATCTGGTGAGTAAAGCTGCTACTGGGCAGCTCCTGGTTTACCCTGGTGGTCAACGTGGCTTTAGGCAGCCTAACGTAGTGGGCTTTGCTCAAAGCTGTGCTGCATCCAGCTTCAAGCTCCAAAGCGCTGATGAGATGCTGAGTGTGAGGTGGGCACTGAGTCCAGCCAGCCTTACCTTTGCAGAGCCTTCATGATGTCTGGGTGCTACTTTTTGCAGCTTGAATACCTCTGGTCTGATCAGAATTGGTGTTGTCTCCTTCAAAAGGATTAAAACCATTCCCAGTGAGATCGTACCTGGCTCTGTTACAATTAATACAGGTCTGAAATGCCCTGTGTTTGGGGCAGGCAATGAGGATGGGCCAGAAAACAGCCCTGCCATGGAGGCACCCACCTCGCTCCCTGCTGATTTGATGCTGGCAAGCAGAGCTGGTGCCACCAAGCTTACTGTTCTCTTCCTTCCATCTCTCTAGGGTGGAGTTTGTCAAACTGGCTGCCACCTACTCCACGGTGAACCTGGGCCAGGGCTTTCCTGACTTCCCCCCACCAGAATTTTTGAAGGAGGCATTCAGCAGAGCTGTCAGCGGGGAGAAGCACATGCTGCACCAGTACACCCGTGCCTTCGTGCGTGGACAGCCTCCTGCTCGGCGGTACCGCGAGCCTTGCCCATCAGATGGGCCATGAGCAACACACGTCTTGGCTGGGCATGTGGGCTTGGTTCCCCTGGCTGCTGTGGTGGGCAGGTGGAAGTGACCCAGATTTGCATTCACAAACATCTCCTTCTTGCAGTAGCTTCCAGCTTTGCCTCTGTCTTCTTTCCAGAACCCTGCTTTGCCATTGCAGAGGTCAGGGTGGAAGTTAGTAGTTTCTGAAATGCCCCTCTAACAGTGCTGGCTGGGCAAGGAAAAACTGTTCTCATTTAAGTGGGACTTCTGTCACTTGCAATCGCAGTGACGGAGCTGGCAATAGCTGGAGTACCTTGCAAAGAAAAAGGAGAGAATTGTTTCAGGAAGGACCATGTCCCTGCTCTGCTTCAGGGACACATTGGCTGATGTGGAGGACCAGGAGATATGGGGTTTATTGCTAAAGCTCCCATGGCACAAGGCACCTGAGTATGCAAGGTGCAGCCATCATGCTTGTGAAACCAGACCCAGGGCACTTCGCTACCCAGCCCCATCCGAGGGGCTCATTCCTCTTTCACAAGGCTTCTACCAGCCACTTCCCACCTGTTCCTCTCACCCCACAGGGCCACCCGCCGCTGGTGAAAATCCTAGCCCAGCTTTTTGGGAAGCTGCTTGGACGAGATCTGGATCCTATGACCAATGTGATGGTGACTGTGGGGGCATACCAGGCCCTTTTCTGCTGCTTCCAGGCTTTCATTGATGAAGGCGATGAGGTAACCCCGGGGCTGGGCTTGTCATATGAGCAGCCTTTCCCTGGGAGAGCCCTTTCTAGATCTGCTGGCAGACGCAGTCTGTTTTGTTAGCCCATTTGCAGAGCCCGAAAGGCTTTATCCCCACTTCTCAGCATCTGAGCTTCTAAAGGGGAAGTTGCAGCAAGGGACAGACTCATTTCTGCATAAGGCAAAATAATCCTTTTGCCCCAAGTGATGTTCTTCCCAATTCACTGCCCACTGGTAATGCATGTTCTCCATATTACAGTAATTCAGGGATTAAGATCTGAGCAGGGCCAGGAGGGTGCTGACGATCCCCATCTCTTTCAGGTGATAATCATTGAGCCCTTCTTCGACTGCTATGAGCCAATGGTGAAAATGGCTGGTGGGACACCTGTGTACGTCCCGCTGAGACCGGTGAGTGGGTCAGAGCTGTGCCACGGAGGAGGGAATAGGAGTTGTATCATGGTGAGCAGTGAGCGGAGAGCAGAGGCAGCAAAGCAAGCTGAGATTCTCCTCTGTTCTCTCTAGAAAGCTCCAAAAGAAGGAAAATTGATGTCGAGTGCAGATTGGCAGCTGGACCCAGCCGAACTGGCTTCTAAATTCAGTGAGCAGACAAAAGCCATCGTCCTGAACTCACCTAACAATCCGCTGGGCAAGGTAATGCCTCTGGCTTATGGGGACAGCCCTGAGAGAGCACTGGGCTGCTCCAGCTCAGCCAGCCCCTGTCTGAGGTGCAGCAGCAACTCCACCTTCCTGACGCACAAGGAAGAGGGTTCTGTGGGAGCACTGTATGCTCAGAGCTGCTCGTGCTATGTCTAAGCTCCGCTCCCTGCCTGCTGCAGGTGTTCAGCCGAGGGGAGCTGGAGCTCATTGCAGACCTGTGCGTGAAGCACGACGCCCTTTGCATCAGCGATGAAGTGTATGAGTGGCTGGTGTATGATGGGAAGGAGCACATCCGCATCGGTATGGAGAATAGCGGGGCTGATCCTGGGCTTCTCCTCAGGGTACAGCATCTTTGGGCAGCTCCATCCAGGGAAGGAACTGGGAATATAACTGGGGCCCCTGGCAATTGTAAGAGCTGCCTGCATGTACAGCTCTAGCAGGCCCGTCTCCCTTTGGAGGTATTTTGCTGTACTTCAATTTCAGCCACCACACCAGGGCTTAAACTGGAGCTTAGACTTCCAAAACCAGTGAGCTGTGGCTTCACAACATGAGATCTGGAGCAAAGAGCCTTTTGACTTCGGTGAAACTGGATTTTATCCCCTACAGTGTAAAGCCACAGTTTTCTGGGTGTCTCTAGTTTTGGGACATCCATTTCAGCATGATTTCAGAGGTCTCTTCTTTCTGTCTCTATAACGTGCCATTACCCTGTTGTGGGGAAGTAATACTGGCACCTCTGGGAACCCTTGGGACTGGTACATGGGTAAAAACCACTTGATTATGAAGACGTGCTGTTGAGAAATCTGTCTGGCTGCTTGGTGTGTGCCTTGGTGCCCACCCAGGGGAAAGATGCCATCATCACCCAAAGAGACCATCATGGTTCTGGTGGGCGAAGAGCTCCCACCATGTCATTAACACAGCTCAGACATCAGCATGGCAGAGCCATCAGCATTTCTCTTGCTTTATTGCCAGCCAGTTTGCCAGGGATGTGGGACCGCACAGTGATCATTGGGAGTGCTGGAAAAACCTTCAGTGTCACTGGCTGGAAGGTAAGTTCCCCATGCAACTCCTCATTGCCTCCCCACCCCTGTCCCTTTGCTCTAGGTCACATTGGGCACAGCACTGAGGACAGTTGCACACTTAACTTTGAGCCTCAGTGTCTCAAAATACCAACACTACTTTACAACAGCCCTGTCTGGAAAGTGTTACCAAGGCTTGAGGAGGCACCTAATCTTACCACCTTCCTCCTCCTCTCCTGGCCATAGGTGGGTTGGACCGTGGGACCCAACCGGCTGCTGCAGCACCTGCGTACCATGCACCAGAACTCGGTGTACCACTGTGCTACAGCTGCACAGGTAAGGCAGCTCCTTGCAGCCAGCACTACAGCCCCCAAAACAGCCTTGGCCATCTTCCCACTGCTTCTTCTCCCTTCACAGGATGCCGTGGCTCAGGGTTTCCAGAGGGAGTTTGAGCACTATGGGAAACCAGACAGCTACTTTGTCCAACTGCCCAGGGAGCTGCAGCAGAAGAGAGACCAGCTGGTCCAGAGCTTGGTTGCGGTGGGGATGAAACCCATCATCCCTGAGGGCACCTACTTCTTGGTGGCAGACATCTCCGAGTTCAGTGAGTTCCGGTGTTGCTTAGGAAGGGCAGAGCAAGGGGGTCAGCTCAGCCTGGTACCGCTACTAAGGGACAGGAACCTGCACAAACACCATCCAAAGAGGGGAGGGACCACACATTTGAGCTCCCAGAGGCTGTGGGTTTGGGGTGAGGCACCCAGCCACAGCCTCTGTGCTGCTCCTCCTGCAGAATCCGAAGTCCCTGACGTCCCCAACTCCGATGAGCCCTACGACTCCAGATTTGCAAAGTGGATGGTCAAGAACAAGGTAAATTTATCTGCTCCTTTTTCACTGTGGTGACTGTGGGAGTTTTGTGCCCTCACAAGGAGCCAGTAGTAGCAGCAACAATAGCATCAGTGGGCAATGTCCTCATCCAGGCTCTGTTTTAGGGTCACAGGCACAGTGACAGGCAGTGACAGTGACAGGATGGGGCTCTCCCATCCCATGTGTGTGTCCAGAAGCCCAGGGCTGGGGGACATTTGGGGTCTGTCAGTTTTCAACTCTGTCATCCTGAGCAGAGCACCAAGGGCATCTATGAGCCTATGAGAATTGTGAGCAACAGGTCCCAGCTTTGCCCCCTGCCCGTGGTGGTTACATAACTCTGCATCTTCCTCTCCCCAGGGACTGGCGGCCATCCCGCTCTCGGCATTCTACTGTGGGGCCCACAAGAACAACTACAACAGTTTCATCCGGTTCTGCTTCGCCAAGGTGAGACACGTGGCCAGGGCATAGCAGCTGGGCCTGGCCAGCCCACACCCCTCAGGTTTGGCTGCGCTTGCATTACATGAAACACAGGACAAGAATTGATTTTTTTGTACAAACAACAAGTGTAGTGAGGGGAAGGGGGGACCTGGCAGGAGGCCACAAACTGAACCCACGATGTTTATTTAGGAGGACGCCACACTGAAGGCAGCAGACGACATATTGCAAAAATGGAAACTGGAGAAAGCCGCTCCCTGAAGGCACTGTGGAGGGAACCAGGCTCTGCACGACTGCACTTCTTCCTCCTCCTTTACTTGGCTACAAACTTTGCTACATCCTGGTTTTTGTGCTTTCAAACACGTTTTCTGTCAGACAAGTGGTCATGAGGTCTGCCAGGCCCAGGTCTGGGGGACGCAGCTTTCACTGTGAAACAATTGCAAGCAGCGAGCCTCCATATGCACAGCTGCCATTCAGCATTTTTCCTTCATGTTTAAAGACTTTGCTCATCAGTTCTGAGATGTGTCCAGCAAGACACAAGGGTAAGGATGGCTCCTGGGGCATTTCAGGACCTACCTGTAGTACTGCAGGGCAGCATTCCCACCAGCACTCATTTCTTCAGGAGACTGTGTGGGATCACTGCCCTTCAGCAAGCTGATTCCCACAATCCTGAAAGCTGTAAACCCAGAGAGCTGATGTTTCCAAAAATTAGCAATATTCCGTTTGGTTTTGGGAAGGTGAGCACAGGTTCAGTAACTGTCTGCCCTCAGGAAATAGGTCTTTAAATGGAGCTTGGCTATAGCCAAACCTTCCGTGTGCACCCGCACATTGCACACAGTTGATGCCTGGCAGCATCCCCTGGGCTGCAAAGCAAAATTGTGGCCTCTGATGGGTGCATGCAGATGGGAGGGAGAGCCTGGGCTGTTGGGACAATGGAAGCAGCATTGGAGCAGGTGGCTTTTGCATCATTCTTCATTTCAGGCTGGATAAAAGTGTAGGACATGATCATCAATCATGCTGAAATGATGTGCAACATGCGATAAATATTTGTGACTGTTAAATTATTAAAGTTGAATTAATTGAGGAGTAAATGTGTCTGTAATTATGGGGCTGACACAGATCTCCCAGAGGGCTGCCACCCATTCCCTGGGTAACATCTGCACCACGTCCCACGGCAGCAGTGCTGCAGGACTTCAGTGTTGGGCTGCAGCTCTCCGGTATCCTCCCTGCGGCCAGCCATCCTCCTGCTCAACACAGCACACCCTGCTTAGCTCACCAGGCCGCGCGGCGGATTTAACACCGCCACTGCACCGCCGTCTGCCCAGCCATTGGTTCACGTGACACCGGCTCCAGCCTATCTTAGGCGGGAACCGGCGCCCTCGGACCAATCACAGCAGCGGAGGGGCGTGGCCAAGGAACGTGAGAGAGAAGATGGCGGACGGCAGCGCGGCGAAGCGGCCCAAAGGCGTGCAGGTGGGGCGCGGGGCGGTTGCTATGGTTACGGCTCCCTAAGGGGAACGCGGGAGTAACGGCCGCTGTGCCCGCAGGTTGAGGACAGGAAGGTGAACTGGCGGCGCTGGAAGCAGGAGAGTAAGGCCGAGGGCCCCTCGGGGTCGAGAAGGGGAGCGGAGCTATGGGGAGGCCCAGTGGGGCCCGGTGCTGCCTGCCCTGAGCGCTCCCGGCCCCCCCCCTTAACCGGAGAAGCTTTTGTCCGTGCCAGGGAAAGCAGAGAAGAAGAAATGGAAGGAGCTGAACCTGCTGAAGAAGCTGGAAAAGCAGCGGGTGCGGGAGCTGGCCGAGAAACAGGCAGAGGAGGAGGAGGAGCAGCAGCAGGAGGACAAAGGTGCAGCTGCATGGGGGGCTGAGGTGGAAAGGGTCCGTAAGTGCCACACACAGCCGTGGGACCGCGGCCCTGCTGACCGCCCTCTGTCCCCAGGGCGACACTACACGCTGAGCGTGGCCCTGCCGGGCTCCATCCTGAACAACGCGCAGTCGCTGGAGCTGCGGACGTACCTGGCCGGGCAGATCGCTCGAGCGTGTGCTATCTTCTGCGTGGATGAGATCGTGGTGTTCGACGAGCATGGAGAAGATGCAAAGTACGGATGAGCTGTTTTGGTCTGCAGGAAGCTTCTCCTCTGTGCTCCTTCAGTCTTTTTTTAGCTGAGATCAGGAAAGAAATGTCTGTACCCTGAGCAAGTGCTCCTAACGCCAGGATCACAGGGCCCTCTGGGGGCAAGGATGGTCATTTACCTGTGCTAGAAGCTGGAACACAGGGAAGATGGAGATGCTTTGAAGGAATGACACCTGTTCCTTCAACTTCTCATCTAGACCTGTGCCTGTGTTGACTGGCCAAGCACTGCAATGCTGTAGAATCCAACTGCCAGGTTATATCAAAAAAACAGATACATAAAGATTAAAAATGACAACAACAAAAAAACCTGAGTAAGATCTTTGACTTGGAGAGTTCCAAATAGAACTTGTTAATAGTCTCTACCTCTGGAGCAGCCCTTTTCTAAGGTGGCCCATTTATTTCTGTGGAGGTTGAAGGTGGAGGGAGCTGCTATTCTTAGATTAAGAGAAGGGCTTGGTCTTCTGGAGACCTGACCCTCTGGGGCTGTGCAGTCTTGTACTGAGTTCAGACTGTTCTCTCTTTCAGGAGTGTGGAAGGAGAATTTGAGGGAATTGGGAAGAGAGGCAAGGCTTGCGTGCAGCTGGCTCGGATCCTGCAGTACTTGGAGTGCCCTCAGTAAGTCCACTGTGATCAGACTGTGCATCTTATTAGTGGCAGAACTAAAATGATAGCAACTGATGATTTGTGTGCATCTCTCATCTGGAGGCTCTGGGAGCAGGAGCTAAATTCTGCATGTGTTGCATGATTTGCAGGAACACAGGATCTGATTGCTTCATGTGTGGTTCAGTTTAACTGAAAGAACAGGAGGGACTTGGGGGAGCTAAGCATGGTTTTCTCTGTTCTTGACTCCTTCTGAATTAGTACAAAGCTAGAACTGACAATTTTTACATTTGAACCTTATCTCATAACAGGTACTTGAGGAAATCGTTTTTTCCAAAACATGGAGATCTGCAGTTTGCAGGTAATGATTCAGTTCTCTCTGTCCCCAAACTGTTGACTCCCCCTCCACAAGCTCTGGCTCTCATTTTGCATGGAATGCACAGAACTTAAAGTCTTTTCCCCACCATATAGCACAGGTGAGATGCTGTGCTCCACTGGAGAAGAGAGGGAGGAGGTAGCAGAGGAGCTGTACTTACACCTGTGTTCCCATAGTCCGTGTTCTGTCCTTAGCTGTTGCTTTCCTGTGTGCTATTCCAGGGCTCCTCAACCCACTGGACAGCCCCCACCACATGCGGGTGGATGAGGATTCAGAGTACCGAGAAGGTGTGGTGTTAGACCGGCCAAGTAAGCCAGGCAGAGGCTCGTTTGTCAACTGTGGGATGAAGAAGGTATGGCAGTATGCAACCTGCAGATCCCAAAACAGCTTTCTCTGGCACTCTGTCATGTTTGAAACAGGCCTAGGTACTGCTGGGTTTCTGAGCATCCGGCTTCATAGCAAGCTAGGATGGGGTTTAATGTTGTTGCTGTCTTGTTCATGGCTGTTACGGGTTGTTCATGTCTTCCCAAGTCCTGGCAGGCCCATTCCAGCATTACTGCTTTGTGCTGGGTTTGAACCTCTGAGCAGCAAAATAAGTCTCAGGCTGATGACTGTGAACTCGCTCAGCGCAGACCCTGATTGCAGAGCTCCTCATTCCAGCTCTAAGCCAGAATAGTCCCCACCCTTTCTTTTCCCAACCTTCCTCAGTACCTCCAGGCTGTCCTAACACTGCTGGTGACTGTCTCTGCAGGAGGTACAGATTGACAAACAGCTGAAGCCCGGTCTGCGCGTCACTGTGCGCCTGCAGGAACCACAGAATCCAGGTAATTACTGCTCCATTAGCATCTGTGAACTCGACTCCTGCTGCAGTTGGTCCTTCTGTGCGACAGCCTTCAGATTACTAATGTTTGAGGATACTCCGCTGTGTTCCCTTTACTACACGCACAATTTAGTAACACCCTCACCATAGCTCCTAGTTTATTGGAAAGAACTGTCAGCTCTTTGATGAACAATAAGTAGTCCAAGCATGCTCACTTTCCAGAAGGCACCAAAAGAGTGGCTCTTGGCTGTGCAACAAATCAGTGCCTTAACACAGGAGAAACCTCAGGATGGGACTGGTCAAATTCAGCTCTTAACAGGCGATCGTTGGGTTGTTCATCTCTTTGCTTCCCTTTCAGAAACTAAAGTACGAAAAGGCACTGTGGTGTCCTCGCACCACCCTCGCACGGTGTCTGGTTTGTACTGGGGTTACAGCGTCCGCCTGGCCTCCTGCCTGAGTAAGTGCCCAGAGGGATTCTTTGCTTTTTACTGTGCGGAAGGATCTTAATTCCACCTGGGCTTCCACGCCAATCTCAGCCCTACTGGGTACACTTCTGCTGCTTAAAATTCTCATTTTGTCTCAAAATGGGTGACCGCCAGACAGTGGTGCAGCTAGCACTCATGTAGTTCATATTTGAGGGCTAAAACTACAAGTGTGAGTTCCCCCATTCATCCTCCAGTATTCTGCCCTCTACCTCCACATTACCACAGCTCTAAACATCCGCGTTGTGGCAACACAGACAAGAACTGGTTATCTCCATCTCCATTTCTGTGGTAACTACCTTCCACTTGTCCACATCAAAGCCCACAGTGACATCAGAGCTCAAGAGCCCTGCAAAATCCTTTCCCACTGTCTTCTGATAGAAGGAAGATCATAAACCATTCATCAAGGAATGGCTCTTGGTACCTGCTGAGCTTTGAGGTGCTGCAGTTGAGTGCCAGGAGACTCCTGCAGCAAGGGAATTAAGCGGGGAAAGGGATCATTCTTCACTTTGAAGGTGC
This sequence comes from Pavo muticus, assembly GCA_016647715.1. Classification (NCBI taxonomy): domain Eukaryota; kingdom Metazoa; phylum Chordata; class Aves; order Galliformes; family Phasianidae; genus Pavo; species Pavo muticus. The sequence goes on from JACDJE010000064.1 coordinate 5,227,828, forward strand.
ATTAGTGATACTGGAAAGCAATCATTGCTGCTGCTACCACTCACCTGTGAAGCATCTGAACCCTCAGAAGGCAGCATGGGTGAGAGCACCACTATGATAACCACGTTTTGTGTTTGTTTGCCAGGTGCTGTCTTTTCAGAATGTCCATTCAAGGAAGGCTACGATCTCTCTATTGGGACCTCAGAGCGGGGTAACTCTGTGGACCAGGTCACCCTTCCCTCCTTTAGGTCTGTATCCAAATGAAAAAGAAGTGTTCATACAAAGCCAATTCTTAATCTACTAATCTAATCTGTTCAAGGCACATGAGATGCTCCCCTATGTAAATCCTGTACCATCTGCATGGGTGTGGGGGTAAGAGCCATTCTCCCCTCTCACTCTGTCCCTGTGCTCTCCCATAGGCACATCCTTGTCATATTTGGAGGTCTTCAGGGCTTGGAAGCTGGGGTCGATGCAGACCCAAACCTGGAGGTCACCGACCCGAGCATCTTGTTTGACTTCTACCTGAACACGTGTCCCAGCCAAGGCAGCCGAACCATCCGAACAGAGGTAAGGCAGGGGCTGATGGCAAGGGAGGTGCAGTGCCTGTGTGCACAGAGCATTTCTGTCTCTGGCAGGGACACACAGCCAACCACGATGTTGTTCCCCACAGCAAAGCCTCAGCCAAGAGCCGCAGGCTTGCCCAGCAGGCAGCTGCAGGCAGCAGTTCTGACTGTGCTTTGGTCTGTTCCAGGAAGCGTTGCTGATCTCTCTGTCAGCATTGAGACCTCACATTGATGAGGCTGTGAAAACTCCCACTGACAGCTGAGAGAAGGAAAACCACTGACCCTGTCCTCCGCTTTGGACTGCCTCTGGGAATAGCCTGTTGCTATTCAAACACAGAGAATCACTCCAGGAACCCAGCAGGGCCAGCCTTGGGAAGTTGAAGACACAAAGTGACTGAAGTTGGCACCACTGCTCAACCAAGTCTCCAGCATCTCTGGACCATTCTGCTGCAACATCCAGCCAAAAGCTGGTCAGCAAACTGACTGTCAGCAATTCAGATGTCTTGGGTAGAGAATAAAACAGTACCAAACCTCTGCTTCTCAAAAGTCCATGTTTGAGTGTTTTGTGTATAAGGCGAGCAGTCAGCATCCAGGTAGCTTGTGTTCTCAGTGCCCCTGCAGCAACGTGGCCCTCAAGCTTCAAAACTAGTAATTTAATCCTTGTGTCAAGCACGTGTTCCTGTCACACAGTTAGTCTGACTCCAGCTCCCCCTCAACTCAAAGGCTTCATCCTTCCCAACAGCAGGAGGGGCTGGAGCTGCCTTTATCTCAGCAGGAAGGGGGAAGGACATTCAGAGACTTTGGTAAGAGCAGATAAGAAAACGACCAATCCTTTCTGTTTTCAAAGCTTTACTGCTAAAACCATTTTGTGAAAATTAAAAGCAGAAATAGAAGAAAGCAGACCTTTCTTTCCTCTCACTGTAACCGTCTTGCTCCCATCCTTCCCTCTAAGTACAGAAATTAACATCCCTCTGTGTCATGAGCCACACACAAAGGGAGCAATTACAGTTACACCCAGTACTGCAGCTTAGGGGCAAAGTGCAGAGCACAGGGACCTGTCAAGTACTCAGAAGCCTTCCGTACAGCCTGTCCTTGGGACACGCTTCACTGTGTGTTTCACTGTTACATGAAACTGGGGAAGGGGTTAAGAGAAAACACTGCTCTCTTATTCCTCATACTTCAAAATACACAAGGGAATATTCTGTGGACTGCCACTGCTACCTGGATTTGGTCGGTCAGAGTTCAACGCTTGTTTCCAGCTGTGATGGCTTTCAAGCTGCTCGTTCTCTTCAAGATGTTTGGGACAAAGAGGAGCCCTGAGGCTCGCTCAATGCTCTCGATGGGAACCAGGAACCGTTCAAGTGGGATTTTCTCATCCACAGGGCTGTTGGGCATCACATAGGAGCGCAACTCAATTTCTCCACTCTCTTTTTCCAGGATGAGCACCTTGAAGAAATGGGTGGGGACAGCCACATTGTTCTTCCCAATCACCTGGTACTTGACGTACATCTTCCCATCAGCCTCCATCCTGCACCAAGAGCAATGTGCACCATTACCTCCTACTCTGGTGCCACTTCCACCCAACTCAGCTCTTCTCCTCCACCCCTGTGCAAGCCCCCACCGCAGTGTGACACAGAGCAGCCCTGCTTCTGTAGTGCAGATGTAACAAATGCTGCTGTAACAGAGGCTGGGAGACATTGGGAAGCTGAGTTTACGTGGGTTCTGCTCCTCCCAGACCCCTTCTTCACCATCTCCCCTTTTAAATTAGGAGGTAAGAAAAGGCCATTCAGAGAACTCAGCTTGTCACAGCTCTTCACATTCCTACCTAAATATCACTGCAGATAACATCATGCACTAAGTGGGCAAACAGTCCATGAAATGAAACCTAGGAGCTTTATTCTGCAGGGAGGAGGTGTGCAGTTTAATCTGTTAATTTAATACCCTACTAATCAAATACTGCTCATAACTAAAAACTGCAAACCAAAGTGACTTTGCATCCCAGGAAACCCACCCTTTGTACTTCCCAAATAATGGATTGAATAAGAAACACAGAAAATAATTCCAATGCTAAGAAAACACCCTTCTGCAGAAACCCTGCAGGCTGCTGGTCTCACCTGGGGGTCTCACCAGGTCTCACCTGGGGTCTGGGCCGCTCACTCCTGGCTTGGGGCAGCTGGGAGCTGCAGCTCTCAGCCTGCTTTACCTTCCCAGCACAACACATCCTCACTGCGGTCCCACCTGGCTCCTCGTGTTTACCTGGGCAGGTAAAGAGGTCCTGTGCAGACGTAGACGTTCTTGTTGTTCCTTGCCAAGCTTCTGCTGTATTTCTCAAGGTTATTCCAGGCATTTTGGTTTAAGTGAGGCACCTAAAAACATAAAGATGGTGACCTGGGCAGCAAAGTCAGTCACCACAGCAATTCCTTATTGCTCAGAGTTCCAATTCCATGTCACATCTGTAACGCTCCCGGAGCGCTCAGGGTGCTGTGAGAAGAGCTCACCCCCACTCTGGAAGCCGTGCGCCGGTTTGCACACGAAGGAACAGAACCCATAAGTGCCACACCATGACTGTTGTGAGCGACGTATGTCTGCCCAGCGCCCAGCCTTACCTGGGGAGCGACGTTGCTGAGGTAGAAGGTGTCCCGCATGGCCTTCTGGCTCCACTTGTGGTTGGCGGCAGCAGCCAGGTGGCCGCGGTCAAAGCCGCTGCCTCGGTAGTCGGCGTTGGTGGCGCGGTGGTATTCGTGCACCGAATCGTCCTCCTGGAAGTCGCAGGCGGTGCGGTCGGAGGTTCCGCTCAGCGTCTCCCTGTTGAGCTGCTCAATGACCCAGAGCGCGCTGCGGCTCCGCGGGTCGTAGCACAGCACGTAGGACTCGCGGCTCCGCAGCTGCGCCAACCCGGGCAAGCCGTACTTGGTCAGCTCGGTCCGCGCCGGCTCTGCGGGGGCTGGAGGTCCTGCGGCCGCCGCCACCACCGGCACCACGGGCAGGCGGCCCAGCAGCCCCTCTGCCACCTCCGTGTCCCTAGCACCGCGCTGCCAGCGGGCGGTCAGCGCCGCGCCCAGCCCAGCGCCCAGGGCCAGGGAGGCCCCGGGCAGCAGCCAGCGGCCCCGCAGCATGGCCCTGAGCACAGCCCGGCGCTTACAGCCCGGAGCTCACAGCCCGACCGTCCCGCTTCCTGCTGCAGAACCGCTCTCTTCCGGCACAGAGCGTCGCCCCTTAAAGGGCTCCACGCACCGCCATGCCTACAAGAAGCAGAGCCCGTAGCAGTGTGCAAAGAAACCATTTTATTTGGACAACTCAAGAACAGCATTAAATGAGAGACACGGAGGGTCTCGTAAGGGGTTCACAGGATAAAGTACAAAAGGAATGAGCAGAAGTTAACGAGGCAGTGCTGCAAGCCCCGCGCTGACTGCTGCAGCCATGGGGCAATGGAGCCGGCCCAGCTCGGGCCCCAAACCCACCGCAGTGACAGCCCTGTGCCCCTGCCCTGCCTGAGGAACGCCAAGCTTCGCCCCGAGCACGGCCCAGCACTGCGGGATGCCTGCATGCAGCCGCCTGCTGCGCTAAAGGGAGCGTTATAAAAATAGTGTTTAAAAAGAAGCATAAAAGTAGTTTGAGAGTGATGAAGTGTTCTCTCTTGACCCTGTTCTGGCAATTCTTTCCAGCCAAGGTAAAAAACAAAAGCAAAAATAAGTGTTATTCTGATGTACCACCGAGTGCACTCCTCTCCTTGTGGGAAAGGAAGAACACAGCAAGTGGTGGAATCCAATCACTGACACAGGAGGAAAACACCCTCTGCTTTCCCACAGAATCCCCAAACCAACTTCTGGCCTTCATCCCCCTTGCTGCCAAAGGGTGAGCAACTGTGTTAGGTCACAGAGCTCAAACTCAGAATCAGTGCTCTGTGTGACCATCATCATGGACTCCATCTCTGGTATCCTTTCCCTTCTACCTCCTCACCAAAGCCAAACTTCCAGACATCTGGGCTACAGTAAGGGGAAGGCAGCAGCCCTCCTGCTCCCCAGAGGAAATCAGAGTTGGAAATGTCTGCAGGGTGGAGAAGCAGGAGCTGCTTGGCTGCATTAGCAAGGAACGACCACAAGCCAGTTAATGCTTCCTGACCGCAGAAAAAGAAAAGTAAAATCATTGTCACCAACAGCTTTTGAGGAATGAAGACAAGGAAACTAACGAGGAGATTCAAAAGCTGGTGACAGGACTTTTTCTCCCCTCCAGAAAATCTGTCTTTGCTCTTGAAGAAATGAACAAGTCTCAGAAGAACAAACATCACTGCGAAGTAGAGCAGCTCCTTCAAAGCCCTTTGCAGCAGCAGAACTCCTACCACAAGGAGGGGCTGAGGACAGACATACAACAGCTTTTCATGCAGGATCCAGCCTGCTGGGGTGCATCAAAGTTGTTATGAGTTCTCCCAAGAGAACTCCAATTAACCGGTTGAGCAGCCACAGCCCACCTGGATAAACCTGCAGAATGTATCCCACAAAACCCTTCCAGCAGCCAAAGCTCTCATCCCACCACAAAATCCTTTTAAAAGTGCTCCCCATCACCCCCCTAAAGAGAACAGCACAAAATAAGCCCTGTGACACGTCAAAAGGAAGAGGCTGCTGTCACTGCAGTGCTGCAGGAGCATCCATCTGCCGGGTCCTCCCGCAGTGGCCAAGCGCAGGGCCTGCACACAACCCTGAAAGCAAGTGATGTTTTGATCCCTGTTCACCCACTGCCTTCTCAGGTCATTTCAAGGAGAACTGTGGTTATTCAGAGCATGAACCCTCACTGATGCCCGCCTAGCAGAGAGAAAACACAAAGGAAGCACTTCTACAGGGAGACTGCATGGAACTATGAGAGCTACAGCATTACTTTGGGACAAAAAGTGTTTCAGAAGAAATAACCCCTGCTAAGGGTCAGACCCTCTGGTTCCACACGTGTGGTCTGACAGACAGCCTCCAGCACAAGGCACCCCGCAGCCAGAACTGCTCAGTGACAGAAGGCAGAAGAACATCACACAGTGGCTAGAGCAGGCAGCACGCTCCATCACACAGCTGTCCTCGTCCATCCCTTTCATTTTTCTTGGAGGAAAACTCTACCCTATAGGAAGGATTGCAGCAGAGGGAGGTGCTGTTAGCCATAGGTACTAATTAGATTGTTTTAAGCTTTCAATTGCTCATGTTCCACCACTGCAGTGACACTGGCTGCACCAGCATCACTCCAGCACCTTCCATAAAGGCAGACTTTGCTTGGGATTGCTAACAAGAAGAGGGGCACGTGCACCAACCCATCCTCCTGCCCAGCCTTATAAAATGACAGTGGCCTGCAAAGAGGCGGCCTTCCCTGAAGGAAGTAACACGGGTAGAACAGCTGAAGGCTGACAACACAACACCCCTCTCCTTAGGGACACTGAGGCCATCGACAGCTTAAGCAGACGACTGACCTTTAACAAATCAATACCCATAAATACTGAAAACTGCAGTGTTGAACAGCTACACAGAAATGAGCCAGCACAGCACAGAAGGAAATAAAGCATTGTGGATTAGTGTTCACTCGAGAGCTTCTGTACAACCCGAGCACCTGGGTGCTGGCAGTTTCTCTCTTTGAGGCTTATGGTTTCCGATCAGCTTGACACAACTGGCAGGTTAACAGTTCTTTCCACAGTCTGTCTTGCTCAATGCCCACCTGAGCCTGTAGTACTGTATTGAAATGCAGCGGTTTCCCCCTCAGAAGGGACAAGTGTCCAACTCACAGCTGTTACTCCAGTAGCACTGGTGCACAGAAACGTGGATTACCCCCAGGAGTCAGCTAGCGACTGAAATGCTCGTATGCCCACTGGATTACACCATAAAATGACTCTTTCTTGTAGGTCAGCCCTGTAACGTGCCTGTTCCTGGCAAGAAGTGCTATTAGACAACATCAAGGTTACCACGACCAGAGCTTATGCAGAGTAATGTCCTATGCAAGCCACTGAGGCAGGAAACCCCAGCGCTATGCCTGTGTAAGTCCTTAAGTAGAGCTGTCTTCATGCAACTAGATGCCCATTTCTTGTGTTTCAGAATCCTGATTGCAGCTAGATATGCTCCAGTTTGAGCCAGGGAAGCAGCCTGAGGCCCCGGCCTGCCTGCAGCAATGAACTCTGCTCTAAGGCTTAGCATAATAAGGCTTGACTTCAAACTACACTTCACTCATAGATGAAAACCACCACAGTCTTCTTTCGAGGAGACCTCTATGGTAAGGCGATGCAGGCAGTTTCAGTGCACAAAGCTGCCAGCTGTTATCATGTCTTCCCATCATGGTTCCTCAAGGTCTTTCTCATGAGAAGGGGTCCAAACTGCTGGATGCCAGATGACATGCACCAGAAGCTGACACAGCCTTCTTTTTTTGCACGCCCCAGGGACAGCTAAGTGCAGATACGAGGGAGAAGAATCCAGAAGCTACTTGAATGGCAGAACGTGTGACTTCCTTGGGATACATTCTGTTCACAGGAGAAAGATCCTTCTATACTCACCCACCAAAATCTACTGGATCCAGACTGTCCCTTTCCCCATCAGAAGTAACTCCATGCGAGCTACTTTCATGATGCAGAAGGAATCCACCTCTTGAGGGATATGCAGATAGATGGTTTCTCTCTCCACATAAAGTCATTAAAAAAGATACAAAGAACTGCTTTTGGCAGCACAGAGGCATTTGAGAATTGAAAAACCTGGAGTGCAGGACCCAAGCAGATAGGGAAGTAATCAGTCCTTGACCTAATAAATAGAGGAGAAGGAAGTCTTCAAGGTGGCCAGCAGCCCAAATGCAAAACCTGAAGTCCTGCAGAGATCCCTAGGAGTTTTAATGCACTGCATGGGGCCATCTCCTAAGATCCTCTGCCATACAGTTTCTCCAACACCTTTAGTCAGGCTCATGGACTATTTGGAATCCTGAAGTTCCTTGGCCTTCTTCAAAATCAGGTGAACATCAGATATAGGATAATCCTATAGTAAAGAAATGAAGTGTAAGTGCCAACTTAGCATTTGACATTGCTCCACCTAAACAGGGCAAACCTTGACAACAGCAATGTTAGCCCACCAGAACACTGTTAAGTTCAGTTACTCCCTTAACAGTTACCTGTTTTGTAACTGATCAGGCCCCAATGCCCCTCAAGAAGCTTCTATTAACTTAACCTCCAACGGTAGCAGGCCAGCTGACTGCACAAGATCTTCATGCCAGAGGGCCTTATCAAAGCCAGCACCCCATAGAGCCCGAAGCAGGAACTGGCACAGAGTCAGAGATATCCTGCTGTTCAGTGCAGGTGTTTCCAACCTTGGGCTCTCACAGATCTCAGAGCTAAACAAAAGCCTCTACCCAACAAATTTAACACCACTACAAAGGTTTCAGAGCTTTGATGGAAAATGCTTTTTTTTTTTTTGCAAACTAAAGAATGTTATAAGCCAGTAGTCTACAACAATGTCTCTGTAAGCCAGGAAGGGTGCATGAGCAAAAGGCTGTGTGTCAATGGTAGTGCTGGGCTCCAGACAGCAGCACTGTGCCCTGCCAGCAGAAGACCAGAGAAGGAACACCACTGAGCCCCTTGCTATTGGAGCACTTGGAAAGGGGAGGAAGGAGAAGAAACCTGTACAGTGCTAGGAAGACAGAACAGAGAGCATACGGTCCCATTCTGCATGTGAAAATGAAAGCCCAGTTAACGGCACAGGGAGCAGAGACATCACCACCAAGGAAGTTAACGCAGCAGTCCATCTCAAGTGAGCTCAGTTTCCCTGCAGTGGTGGAGACCACGTCATGCGAAGACTTATACTTCCAGTAATGAGCATGCTGTATGACTAACATTAAGATTTCTGCACACAGCCATCAGAAACCTGGTACCTCTCCACAGCAAGACATGCCCATACCACAATCCCCTCTCACAGTACTATTTCAAGGCCCTTTACATTGCAACCTATGCCTTCGGTATTTAATCCTTACCTGTAGCAGCCTCATGTTGAGAGTGAAGTCTCCTTCCAGCAACTGATCCCGGATTAGTCTGAAAGATGGAAATTACTCCAGCTACTTTCGACTCTTTACAGAGGAACTTCAAAAAATGGACTACAGTGTGCCTTCACAGAGCCTTCTGAGCACACTTCCACTCAGCACTGTGACAAACGACTGTGACCTATTCATCAGATGCATTAACACCCACCTATAGAAGGTTTCCTAGACCTATGGGCTTCATTAAAGGAGGGAAAGAAAAGAGCACAATGGCCATTTCCATACTTACGTCAACATGGCACAGCACACGAGGAGCAGAAAATCGAAGCGCTTATCGTCAGCAAAGAGGGAGTCCCAGATACGGATGACGTCTGGCAGCAGGAACTCTTGGGACAAGAGCAGCGTCAGCCAGCGGAAGGCGAAGAACTGGGGTTTGATGTTCTGCTCTTGCTGTCAGATGCACCAGACAAAGAATGAATACATGCTCCCAGCCCACCCCACATAAGAAATGCAGCCCTCGTTTCCTCCCCCATTTCCACACTGAAATAGCTCTATGCTGCCAACCCATGCTGGAACATCAGCAAATCCACCACCTCCTTTGAGGGCTTTCACATTTTGGTGATTGAGAAAGATCTTCAATGCAAACACATTCCACGACAAAGACAGAAAACACTCCTCTAAGACAGGAGCAAAGGAAGCTTTTCCTCCTGAGGGCACTGCGTGTGTTATTTCAGTTAAACTCGCCGATTAATTTTAACTTCCCATCTGAACACCACTTTATCAGCGAAGCCGCAGCCCTCCCCCTCCAGTAAAGGTGCTGTTTTTTCAGGATTTCCTCTCCCTTCCAGAAGCCCTGCATTTATCAAAGCTTTACTGTTCACACACAGAAACAAAACACGGGACAGAGTTCACACTGGTGGTCAGTAAGGCACTGTAAGCACCTCCAGCCTGTAGCTTTCTTGGTGTTTTTTTAACTATCAAATCCAAGAGACTGTAACTTTAAGCACAGTCAAAAAAGCCCAGGATCCCGATGACATTCCTGCAGATCGGTTGCTGCATGGCCAAGGCCATTTCCTGCCAGCCAAACAGTAAGTTGTTTATTTTCTCCCCCCTAAATCAGCCTTCAGCCAATGCTGTGGGTTGTGTCACTGTGCTGACAGATCACCTTTCGGATTACTGAACACATCTCGCCTTTTCTAAATGTGAAACATCTCCAAACAATCTGGTGAAGGTTGCAGTAACAAGGACAGCTTCCTCTTCCAGATTCACCTTGGACTTCCACATCAAGCAGAGTACCAGACCTACAGGGGTTTGCTGCCTGATATTCTACAAAATCCACAGCAATCCATGGCACCCTGGGATCCCCCATGGAAGGAAAATGGTGGAATTACGTGAGCAGGATTTTGCAGCTTTTCAGCCTGCTTCTGCAGGGAGATTTGTTGATGTTTCTGACAACAAATTCCAAGGAACTTTACAGCAAAACTTGTGTTTCCATCTCCAGCTCGAATCCAGGTGACCAGGGCTGGTAGCCAAGTTACAGCTGGCAGCCTCACAACAGCTACAGTTTGCACTCACACAGGGGAGGAAAGCTTTGCTGCATCAGCTCACTCCAGGCTTACTCCAAGGAGAGCTTGTTTCAGCTTACAGATAAGACAGCCCCTATGTCCTGCTGGCAAAGGCCTTCCCACAGCTCCTCAACCTCTCTATTCAAGCCCAGGAACAGCTGAACAAAGTTGGCTGACATTTGAATGCTCCCTCCCTCACATTCCAACCACGACTAAGAGAAACACCCAGCTCCTCACCAGCTTCAAATACAGCTCCACATCCTTATCCTTCAGGGTGGAATAGACCTTCTCCATTTTGTAGGTTATACCACACTGAGAATCATCCAAGCTCTTAATGAAGTTGTCCCGAATTTCAGCCATTAGGTTGGTAAAGCAGAAAAACGTGTCAGCTTCAGCATGTTCTGGGGAATAAAAGAAGGAAGTGAACGGAAGCACAGAGGAAGCATCGCTGTCAGAGGCACACAGAGCTGCTCTGGGCTGATAACCTCATTGCTGTAATGCATCTCACAAGACTTTGGCTGTGTACAGAGCAGCTGCAGTGCAGGCCCTGTGTGCACATCGAGGTCGCTGTGACACTCTGTGACAGTTATCTGTGGCCCAGAAGACCACCTGGTCTTGCTGCCATGAGCACACAGCCCCAAAGCTTTGAAGTGGGAGCAACACAGAACTCCCATTCCATTCTTATTGCCCCACCCCTTGTTGTTAATTAAAAACAAAACACACACACACAAAACAGAAACAAAGCAACAGAACAAAGAAAACAACCCCACCGTAACCCACACAGACGTATTTTTAGCACAAGAAGCAACAAAGGACTTCTATGGGGATTTTAGGTTTCAATCAGGAAGAGCAACTTTGATTCATACAAAACAAAAAATCCCCAAATCTCCACTTCTGATGCCCTCAGCACTCACAGCCCATTCAGTCTCTGTCAGCCTACTGTGCTCCCAGAAATGCACATCTCTTGCTGCATTTGCTGGTTTTGGGGGTTTGTCTGTTTATTTCCTGTTCAGTCAAAACTGAATTGCTTAGAGTCTCCATCCTGAAACACTCCTTCACACAGAGAGCATGCAGCACAACAGCCCCTACCCAGCGTCCAAAAGAGCCTCTCACCTTTCCACTCGCTGTTAGGATCTGTAGCAAAGGTGTAGTAAAGGGGCCCCACTATTTCATTCATCCCCTGAACGTAGGCTATCCCGGGGTTCAGCTTGGCATAGATGAAAAGGATTCGCTCCACCACTTCCCAGTGAGCTTCGCAGCCATTGGGCAGAACTTCGTACTCACTCAGAGAGTTAGGAGATGATTTAAGAGGGGAGCTCACCTGAAGAGCAAGGCAAGACTCGAGCTGATGAACAAAGCGGTCTGTGCTGCAACAGACAGTTCCACTGAATCACTGCATCACCTGACCCCTTGCAGTAAGAAAACACAGCAGTGCCACTTCTTCGTAATGCAGGAAAAGGGAACAGGCTACAGCCAGCCACCTTCCCCAGCACCCAGTGTGCAGCACTTAATGATCTACCACCCAAAGAGGAAAAAGACAACACACGTTTCAGCCGTTCCCCAGCTCCCTTCCCAATTACAGCTTGAGGAGACCCAGCTCTGGAAGACTCTATCAATTCAGCTTCAGTGAATTAACCCTTCAGTGCTTTGTTCCCGTGCAGGAAGGCCCATCTCAGGCATAACACATCTTTCTGGAGCTCGGGAAGAATAACCCTTACCATTAAACACACGTATGACTCCTGTCAACTCTCAGGCAAACCAGCTGGTTCTCTAAAGCTGTCTAGCCACCAAATACACAGTATCTGCTGCTGCACTCACATAATTCCACCACACAAGCACAAAAAGCCCGAGAACCACCAGCAGCTCTATCAGGGACCACGCCATGCCCCACAGGCAGCCCACACCTGGACCTCACATTTGTAACCCCGCTGCGGTTCCGTGCCACCGTCTGTGACTTCAGTGTGGTCTGCTCCACCCGCTTACGCAGCGTCTCAAACTCATTCTGGGGGTCCAGGATTAAAAGGCAGGGGTAGTCGGTTGGGCGCTGGAAGAATGCCATGTCAGGGTACAGCCTCCTAGGGTGGATGCAGGAGGAAATCAAGCATAAGAAGGAAGTACGTGCCCCGTGCTAAAGAGAAAGCTCAGTTTAATATTAAACTCGATTTTCAAAGTACAAACTATTAAGCAAAGCACTCAGGCTCAGAAACCTGAGTCATTATGCCATACACACCTGACATCTTTGTCTATCTGGAGGAGCACTTCGTTATCCTTGAAGTAAGTATTCCACCGGCTGTCTGGGTTTGGATTGAGGGGCTAGAGAAATAAACAAGACAAAAACAAGCATCCTTCACGTGCACCACAGCCCTCAGTAGATGCACAGTGATGTACCATTCCTGCTGTCAGCCAGAACCAGCACAGGGCTCAATCCTTCCGGCACTGTGCTCAGTTCTGTTTCTTCAGACAGCACACACCGTGCAGGAAGCAGATCAGAACTTGCAAAACAAGCGACCATGTGGATTCACTGAAGTAGAAACCAACATCTCCAATCCCTTTCCCTATGCTTCTTCATGACTTAGTTCCCAAATCAAGCATCCTGTCCTATACAAGGATTCCCAATGGCAGCTCCAACCTGTACAAAGGAGGTCTTTGCACCCAGCCCAAGAGTTAAAGCAACACGAGTACCACGAGTATCTCAGCCCTGGGAAGGCTGATTAAGCACCAGCAGCGTGCCCAGCAAAAAGGAAATGCATTATTAATGCAAACAACCTGTCCCTTATCTGACCAGTTTTCCATTATGACAAAGTCGGCTCCCCCTCTCCCACAGGCGCTTTCTTTTCTCCAGATCAAGATTTGCACAGAGTTAATAATCATCTGACAGGAGAACAGAAAACACCATAAAAGGAACATTCCAAGAGATCCAAAGATCACCATAAGCTGCCAAGGCACGGAATGTTAAAACGTTCCAGTTTTATAGCCCTGGTGGGTCACAGCAGCACAGGTGACCACACACCAGCAGAACGTTAATGTTCAAGACAAGCTGTGGAAGCAGCTGTAGCATTTACAGTCCTTATCTTCAGTTGTATCATCCCCTGCCTTGACACAAACTTACCAGCATTTTCAATCAGAGCAGCCTGTTCCCAGCCTACCCACAGATACAGCTTCCCAGGAGAGTGTCCCTTTGCTGGAGGGACCTCTCACGACCCTCTGCTCTTCCCCAGCAGACCTACAGGCCGCACAGCCCCAAAGCAGAAGGGAAGACACACATACAGCTGCACACAGCTCCCTCCCCAGCTACCACTGCTTTGCCAGTAACTCAGCAGCTAAAGGCTGCTCAGACACAAGCGCAGGGCTGGCACCCAGGCTTGGTCCCTCCTGCCAGCACAGGGCCAAGAGCAGCACAGGAGTGCAGGCTACAGAACCACAGTTCAGAGCTACGGGGAATTTCCTGCGACGCAAAGGTTAGCGGCACTTACATGATCCTCCAAGGTCACATCTTCCCTTGAGACACAGAGGTTGGCTTTGGCGATCCCAGGCTGAATAATCATTTCTTTTAGGAACTGGGAATACAGATCCCTAAAGGAGGGAAATGAAGCAGATAACATCAATGTAAGGGCTCGGCCTGAGTTCAGACAGACACCCCTGCGCCGCTCCACTCAGCCTGCATCTGATTTTCTATTGAGTTGAGTTCAAATCCACTGATCCCAAGAACAGCACACGAGAGCAATTCCTTTTATGAAGGTACTTAATTATTTAAGGCACTACTCCCTTTCTCCACAGATCCCATTAGAACAAAAGGAGCAAGCAGAGCCGTCCTCACCTCTGCTTCTTCAGCAAAGAGCTCCATAGGGCCCTCTCTAAGGGGAGGTAGTTCAGCAGGATCTGCGCAGGACACAAACACACGTTAGGATCTGAGGAGCACGATGCCAAACTGAGAGCTGAGCCAACCCAACGCGGGGCAGCGGCGCTCCGCAGAACGCTCAGCGCTTTGCCGGCCGGGGATATCACAGCGCCCGGACAACACAACGCTGAGCCGCAGCGAACCCGACCCGAGCGGGCGCACACGGCCACCTCCGGGCGGGCCCAGCGCCGGGCAGCCCGGCAGTGACCGGCATATGGCGAACTGCACAAACTGACGCGGATTCGGAGCGGCTGCCAAGTTCTGCACCATTGTTTCGGGTTTTTTGGCCGTTATGCGCCCCAAAGCACCGCCGGAGCAGCAGCACGCAGCACCAGACGCACCTTCCAGCAGAGGCAGCGCAGCCCTCCGTCAAACGGGATTCCTGCGGGACAGCAGAGACGCGGCCGTCATTGCCAGGTACGGCTCAGCCCCGGCGGGGCCGCCGCGCTGAAGTTCGGGGATCGGAGCGGGAGGGGCGGCCGCGGCCACACGGAGCGCTGCGCTGCGCCGGACTCCCCCCCACGCCCCACTCACCGCTGAAGCAGAGATCGCGAAGCTTGCCCAGAGCCACCGTAGGTTCGCCGAGCACCTCCTGGAAATCCGCGATCCTAAGGGGAAGAGCGGACGTTAGCGAGCAGGCGGACAGCACTCCGCGCCCCCCCGGCCCCGCACCCACCTGCTCCGGTGCAGCCGCGACATGGCGGCCCGACCCCGAACGCCGCGCAACCGCTCCGGCTGGAAACGCCGCGCCCGCGGGGGGCGCTAAGCCCCGCCCCCTCCGCCCCTCGCCCCGCCCACCGCTGCCGGCCCCGCCCACCTCGCCTCTCCCGGGGCGGCGTGAGGCGGCGGTGAGCTCTGCTCGCGTCCCGTGACGTCAGCACCGCCGCACCTCGTGGCGTCCCGGTACCCGGTCCGCAGGGAGGACCGCGGCCCGGAGCTGCAGCCGCTCCCGGAGCTCCCCGGTGCCGCCGGGCGGTCGGAGCGTTCCGGCCCGGTCGGTGTTTCCTAGGGGGAACGCGGCGGGCATCCGGTGCGGTGGCCCCGGCTGGCGGAAGTGACGGAGGGGTTTGTTGACAGCGGAGGCCGAGGCGGGGGGAGCGGGGCCCGAGGAGGACGCGGAGCCGGGGAGAGCCCGGGACCACCGCCGGCCCCATCCGCCGCGCCGGGCGGGGCCTGGGCCCAGGTGAGTGCCGCCGGTCCGCTCCCTCGGTCAGGCCCCAGGCGGGTGGGGGCGGCGCCGCCCCTCCGCGGAACCGACGCTGCCGGCCCGTGCCCCGGCGGGACAGCGGGGACAGCGCGGTGACCTCTGGGCGCCCCGGGAGCGGTCGGGCCCCGCGGGGCTGCGCTCTGGGCCGGGGCTGCGGCCGGCCGGGAGCCGTGGGGCTGCACGCCTCCTCTGCAGCCTGGGGAGATCGAATGTGGACGGGGCGCGTTCGCTCGGCTGCTGCGAACGGTTCCGCTCCGTATTCAGTTTCTATGCTGGAAGGCAGCGGTGACATTTCCCGCACCCGTGGCGTTTCCCGCACCGGTTGCGATGAGCCATCAGTTAACCAAAGCACGGCGGTTCGCAGCGTGAGAGGCCAGCTGAAGTGACAGTGCGGTTTTCCTTCAGGACGTGACCCGTGCCACATTCTACGTTTGCGTTAAATTCGTTCTTTTAAAGCCGTTCCTTGCGGTCGGGTCACATCCACACGCGTTGTTTGCCCTCTCCTTGGACGAATCGCTGGTGCTGGAAGCTTTGCCAGCCGCGTTTGTGGCAATGTGAGCGTTGTGCTGCTGGCACGAAGCCACAGTGAGTCAGGCTTGGAGAGAGACCGAGAGAGAAGATGGTCTGAAGTCCAAGGTAGAGGTTGGCACGGGCAGCCCCAGAGCAGTGCCAACCCTCGTGTGCCAGCGCTGCCAGAAGTGCCCTAAAGCTGCAAACGTAGCCTGCAAAGAAGCAGCAGTTGCCAAAGAATTTGTCTGGATTTGCGAGGCTGCCGATGGGGGAGTGAAGCTGCGTGTCACAGCGCTGCAGTTTCCTTTGGGTGCAGGGAGGGTGCTGTTACTCCACAGAGAGGGCTGCGGGTGGGTACGTGGGGTTTTGTATGCCTGCTTCGAGGCACTCAGTTCCTTTGTGTGCTAAAATGAAAGCAAAACCTCACAGAAAAATAAACTGAAAGAAGATTGGCAGCTGCATTTCTAACTTTTTGATTCCTGCACTTGAACTTTTTTTGCATCTTTTACATCTTTGACCCTTCAGAAACACACATGTAGTGGGCACCTTATTGCCTGTCACTGGGAAGCACTGGTGACAGGCTGCAAGGCAGGCAGCTTGCTGATCTATTGCCTGCGGAAAGCTGCCCGAGGATAGTGATTAGGCAAATGCTAATGATTTGTCAGCTTCTCTATCTTGTTTATTTTTATCAACAAAGCAGACTGAGCTTATAGCTAGGGACGATATTGATCAGTGCAGCTGTTGACTTCATTACTTCCCTGCCCACATCGTATCTCGAGGCTGGTTAGAAGAGGCAGGGAGCAACCTGTACAGAAGGACCACGGTCACGGCAGCAGCTTGGGTGCTTCTCAGACGTGCACAACAAATCACGAGGGTGGATCTTTTTCTCTGTGTACTACGTTCCGATTTGGGATTTTGTTGGTAGAGTGCTGGGAGCTCAGAAGTTGAAGTGTAGCTGATTTCTCCAGGGCTGGGATCAACCAGCTGCATCACGCTGATTGCAAGAGAGGGCTATTAGAGCAGCAGGATGCCAGTCCTTGCCCTCTAGAGCTCTAAGCTGCTTGGACAAGTCCCAAGCACTGGCCCTGTCAGCAGCACATGATAATAAATCGTCACTGAGAATTTGGTTTAGAGCTCTCTGTTCAGAAGCGGTAAAAAGTGGAAGAAGGCCGGCTCCAGCCCTGTGTCTGATGGCATGGGTGGACTGGTAGGGATAGCAGGACGTGTTTCCCTCCTGGCTCAGATCTTCCTGCTGATCTAGCCTTTCTGGAAAGATTCTCTCAAGCAAGCTTCAGGCACAGTATGTGCTGGAGGCGAAGCAGTTGCAGCTCCGAAGCAGACGCCATGCAGAGTGCAGGACAAGCTTCCACCCACATGCATCCTCTTAGGCAGGACCTCACTGCTAACAAGGCTGTGCTGTGCGCTCAGCTGCTCATTTATTCCTTGACTTCTCTCCTGCCAACTACAGAGGGGAGAGCTGTTGATTATGGATTTCCTTCTCTTTTAGAATGAAGCTTACACGTTTTCATTGTACCACATGCATCTCAAAAGCTCCCACGTTACCACAGCACCCTAAGAAGTCACAGTAGTGTTATTAGATCCCTAGATCAGGGCTCAGCAATGCAGTGAGGTTACCTCTTAGACTGTTTTGGATCAGCACGTTAAGTACATCTTTGTGATTGCTGAGTTTTATTCATTTTTTCCTCTGCTGTTGCTTGGAGACCTTCTCCGTCTTGAGCCAAAACCAGAGGACCTGCCCGAGATCACACTGAAAAGGCTGCGAAAGTTCTAGGTCAGAACACAGGGTCAGGAGTTTGGGGTTTAAACATGATCCTCACAGTTATTTACAGGTACAGTTCCCAAAGGTGTTATAGGAGGCAGAAATTACTGATCCAATTCAAGTGAAGTCAGATTCTGTCCCAGGTTTGTCTGCTTACACTGGAGCAAGATTTGGCCCAGGGAGACACAGCTGGGGCAGGTGCACCTCAGGAATGATGCAGCACTGCAGTTCCTCCCATTGCTGTGCACGAAGTAGCTCTGCTCATCCCATTTGCTTCTTGAGAGACTCCTTTCTGTCTCAGGTTTGTTCCTTGGCCGAGTCTTTGTCCCTGGCACTAAAGCACACTCTTAAATAAAGAATTAACGGGACACAAAAGGAAGAAAAGAGCTTCGATTTGCAACTTGTGCAGCATAAGGAGGCACCAGAAGGCTGGGAGCATGGGCTGCCAGGCAGACTCAGTCACAACTGTGTCTTGTTTCCCACAGAGACCATGTGGTGCCTGAATTTGAAAGGTTACCTCATCCACAGCTTTGACCGATCCTTCATCCTGGTGGCACAGCCCAGACAGTGGCTGAACACCCTCCTCGGGGAGGGTGCCTGAGCCACCAAGGGTGCCCCTGGGGATTGTGATTGAGGTGAGGAAACTGAGCTAAATTCTGAGAGTGCAGGAAAGAAAGGAGAGCACCACTGGCTTTCTAAAGCACTGAGATAGCTAGAGACACAGACAAATACCCTGATCTTTGCAGCTGCAAGAGAATAACAGACATTTTGTAATATTTCCCCAGCTATGGTGCACAGAAGAATAACTGACTCCATAGCACTGATGTCCTCGCTGCAGCAGGAACGCACCTATTGAAAAGACACGGATTTCACCTCACAAATAAACAGTGCAATGCAATTTGTGTGTGCTCGTGGAAATACATTGAAGGGATCACATTAAGGTTGCTTCTAATATGACCTGGCCCTGTAAAAGTGAAATGGTCTTCAGTCATTTCTTCTAAACGCCCTCAGTGCACTCAGCTAGTTCTGCTTCAGTGCCAGCGAGCAAGCCTGAAAGCCAGAGCAATGAGATTTCTGAAATAAGGAAACAGGCAGGACTAGCTTCCCCTAACTGTCTGCCTCACTATCCTCCTTTATTCAATAGTAAAAACCAAGGAGGGCAGAAGCCCCTTGCTTTTTTCCATGAAGGAGGGCAGAAGCCCCTTGCTTTTTTCCATGTCAGTCACTCATACTTTTTATGACAGACTTTGCAATGTTTTAGTGAGTTCCAGCTGCCTGCACGGCGTCCAGCATCCCCTCTGGCTTCTGATCCACTTCATGGTCTAGTTCAAACATTTGCACGGAGCTTCTGGCTTGGAGCTGCAGAGAAACATCCAGCTTGAGCATTAAGCTTCACTTGGAATGACAGCAAACAATTACAGGCACAAGGTATGGGGTCACTGGATCCCACTGGGGCTATGCAAAGGATCTTCCCAGCTGTACCTTCTCTGGTGGTTTATTCAACCCACTCTGAAGGAAACCAAGCGATGTGGTTTCCACCGCTTCCCCTTCAGAAGCCCTTTGTCAGCCAGATAACTTCTGCAGTATGGAAATATGTTAGGAAATGAGGCCGTACAGCAAGAAAATGTTTCACATTAACTCATTCCCCCGCTGTCTCCTGGGGGAATTTAGTGCATATCCCCAGAGGGACCAAACCACTGCAGGTTCTTCAGAGGTCAGCAAGTGATGGGCTGTAACTGAAACTGTCAGCATCCTGCTGGTACAACCGCTTTGCAGCATGCTTTCCAATGTGCCTTTCTTAACGCATCCTTTTTTCTCCTCCACTTCCAGCTGCCCTGATGTCCCTGTAAATTCATCCTGGAATTCCATTTGAGGAAAGGATCTTCTGAATCAAAAGCTTCCTTCTGTCTTCCCCTCCCCACTGCTTCCCTGAAGATGGCATCCGACAGCCCGGAGTCACTCATGACCTTGTGCACAGATTTCTGCCTTCGCAACTTGGAGGGGACTCTGTGCTACCTACTGGACAATGAAACCCTCCGGCTCCATCCTGACATCTTCTTGCCAAGCGAGATCTGTGACAAACTTGTCAACGAGTACGTCTGGGCCTGTGGAGGAGCTGCTGTCTGGTTTGGAAAGGAGCTGGGAACTCAGGGAAGGGGGAATCATAGTTCTCTACAAAAGCAATGGAAAGGATACAAGGAAAAAAGTGGGCAGGAATTCATAGGGCTGGTTTTTTTCTGATGAGCCTCATATTGGAAATAAGGGTTTGCATTAACTTCAGAAGGAATTGTCCCCTGGGAGTTATTGTATCCCACCTGTCACCATTTCCATGTAGGTAAACCCTGAGTGAAATGAGCAGTCCCTGCTTCTTCCAAGAACATCAGTAAGCAATAAAGGAGCCTTCCTATTTCCCACCACTAAGCATTACAGCTCTCTCTCAAACCAGAAAAAGAGTACAAAGTGCTAACAGATGTTGCATTCTAAAGCTGCTGCTCCCATAGCTTTACAAAGCCTGTTTCCAGGGCTTTATCATTTGGCTATTACAGTTTCCCTTGGCTGAACCCTTGCTTACAATATCTGGCAGAAAACTGCCCAGCTAATTTTTTGACAATGAAAAATCAAGTTAATAGCTTAAAACAGCGTGGAAAGAAAAATTCCAGAGCCTGTGCTTGCCAAAATCCAGTTTGCTCAGAAATACACACGTGACCTTGCACAAATCTTTGCCTTAGACTTTCCTAAGGACTGTTAGTTTTGTGGAGGAAGAGCTGGTAGCCCGGCCTCCAGGAGGGAGTCTGTGTGCTCGTGCACTCAGTAACGTCTTGTCAGAGCCAGGAAAGGTGCCAGAGCTGTAGCTGAGCCTTTGTCTTCTGTTGTGCTGTGCTAACACCATTGCCCCAATACAGGTATGTGGAATTGGTGAAGACAGACAGCATCTTTGAACCCCATGAGAGCTTCTTCACCCTCTTCTCAGATCCGCGGAGCACCAGGCTAGCTCGGATCCACTTGCGGGAGCAGATCGTGCAGGACCAGGACCTGGAGGCCATCAGGAAGCAGGTGGCATTGCGGTGACAGCCTCAGCTGCCATTTCACGTGGCAGCACTGTTGCATGGGGACCAGCTAGAATCCCAGAAATCCAGACATTCCCAAGATTCCATACTTGTTTCTCTGGGAGGACCTCAGCATCTCCCTCCTCAGCTCCTAAAGCTGCTGTGGGGAATGGGATGGGGATACTGGTCACGTTTGGTGGTATGGGTTCTCAAGCTGTCCCTGAGAGGTGTTGGAGGGAGCAGGGTGGGCACTCTACCTTCAAAATTCTTCTAACTGTTTAATTTCCCATCTTCCAGGATCTTGTTGAGCTCTACCTGACTAACTGCGAGAAGCTGACAGCCAAGAGTCTGCAGACTTTGGTGAGCTTCAGCCACACACTTATTTCCCTTAGCCTCTTTGGATGCTGCAATATCTTCTATGAGGAAGAGAACCCCGGAGGCTGTGAAGATGACTGTTTGGTGAACCCCACTCGCCAGGTCTTGGTCAAGGACTTTACTTTTGAAGGCTTCAGCCGCTTGCGCTTCCTGAATCTGGGCCGCTTGATTGAAGGGGTCAATGTAGAGACGTTGCTTCGGCCTTTGACCTCCCTTGCTGCTCTGGATCTCTCTGGGATCCAGCTGAATGATGTGGGATTTCTGACACAGTGGAAGGACAGTCTGGTTTCCTTAGTGCTTTACAACATGGACCTTTCAGAGGAGCACATCCAAGTGATTGCGCAGCTTCACAAGCTCAGGTCAGCAGATCTCTTCTTCCTTATTTATCTTTTTCCCACTGATAGGAGCCACACAAGTCTGCTAGGAATGGGATACGTGCCTCTTCATGGAAAGCCATCCACTGCTGGCTTCAGCTTATAAACATTCCCATGAACAGGCTTACACACCGACTCACTGCACATGTCTGACATGGTTAAAGCCAGACTGGGTTTAGTTTGCAAAAATAAATAAATACACACACAAAGAAAGAGCTTCCCTTTCCCCCTCCCCAGACAAACAAAAAACCCAGCAGAACACCCAAGAGATGGCAAAGGAATGGCTATAGATGTAACAGGAACTAGTATAGTGGTAATCATTCAGTCCTTCAAAACAATTGTTAAACAGGAACATCCAGAGTTTACACTTTGCTCTGAGGTAAAACCAGAACAAACTCCCAGCTCAGAGCATCTGCTCATTGCACGCTGTGTAAGTACTCTGTATGTGGATGGTGCAATCAAGGAAAAAAACAGTGCAAAGAAGTAGACAGCCCTGAGCTGACAGCACTGACAGCAAAGTGACTTCCTGACACAGAATTGAGACAGTCGCTGTTCAGACTGCACAGTGCTATCAGAGAAAGGATCCAGGACCTTCTCAGCCAAAAAGAAAGGCCTTACCATTCACATGAAGGATAGTCTGCAACGGCTTTAGTACTGTCTCTGCAGCCCACAGACACTAGGGGGTACCACGTTAATGTATGACCTCAGAGTCTCAGCCGGCCTCCTGGGTAACACTGGCTAAATCCAAGTGACTTTAACTCCTGGTGATTTGCAGTGAAACTTGGTCTACAGTATGTAGAAGACACTTTTGTAGGTATGATGTTGGCTCCTGTCGTAGGCAGTTTAGTTTCTCCCAAAGGATCTTTGCTTGGCAGACAAGAGCAGGCCCTGTCCTGCAGGGGACACTTGCACATCATAGCCAGTGAGATTGTCCCACAACTTCCTCAGCTTCAGGGGTTTCCCCAGAGCTTAAGCATTTAAATATCTGAAGATACATGAAATAATTAGAGAATAATAGCCTGGGGTGGGAAAAAAATGAGATCAGGAATGCAGACAAAAACTTGTGTCAGTTAATTTGTGGGATGAAGCAACAGATGTTTCTGGGAATGCAAAGATCCTCCAGTGCATCTCAATCACCGGGCAGAAATGCTCAGGTGGCTGCTTTGATGGAGCCTGGGAAAGGCAGTTCCTGAGCCTAGAGCAATTTCCTTTGTGATGGTGTAGCCAAATGACTCATTGTGCTCCATTTTAAGTAGACCTCCACAAGATATCTGTGTGCTTCTGGTAGACACAAGGCCAGATCCTGCTGCCTGATCCTACAGAACCACATTCCTGTATCTTAGGAAGGAAATAACAATCACCATCACACTCTGCTTCTCATTTTCCCCTGGCACAGCCACAGAAGTCCCAGCTGATGCTTTCCAGGCTCTGAGCTGCTCTCTGTCATTTGCAGACACTTGGATATCTCCCGAGACCATCTGTCCAGTTACTATAAATTCAAGCTGACCCGTCGGGTTCTAAACCTGTTTGTGGAAAACTTGGTAAACCTCACCTCGCTCGACATCTCAGGGCACACTATGCTGGAGAACTGCACTATCCCAAACATGGAAGAGAAGATGGGCCAGACAAGGTAAGGAAACAGCAATTACTGAGGTCTGCTTGGATTAGCTAGTTCGGTCAAAGATGAATTAAGAACTGTTCCCGCTTCTGGGCTTCCAAGTTCTGTGGGCCTAATTGATAGTAAAGAGCAAGATACAACTGTTGCCTAATTAATAGTAAAGAGCAAGATTCAACTGTTGCCTAATTAATAGTAAAGAGCAAGATACAACTGTTGCCTAATTAATAGTAAAGAGCAAGATTCAACTGTTGCTAGTTCTTGATGCTGAAGTCTAGTGTGGGAATCAGCTGTGATTTTTGTAAGTGACACAGGTAAGGTACATTAGTACTAACAAAGAGTTAGTTATACCTAGCTTACATACAGATCTGAAGAAGTTCTTTTCCACATACATTCTTCCAGAGTTCTCTTGCAGTGGTTTAGATATCCAGAGCCCTTCACACATTCCTACATAAAACACTCTTGCATTGACTGAAATTAGGCCCTTCTGAGACAGAAGGTTTATACACTCAGTCAAGACATCAGTGTTCATAGGATGGCTGAGTGCTTTAGAAACGTAAAATCTAAAGGCAGGTTTTCAGATCTGACCTGGATGCTGAACAGACCAACTTTTGAAAATCCTGGTGCACCTCAGCAGGACGTACCTGGAGGTGTGGTTTTCCAGGTCAGCCAAGAACTCTGCCCTCCTGTTCCCCAAGCGCTTACTGAACAAAAGCAAACAAACCAGACAGTGCTGTCTCCTTTCCAAAGTTGGTTTAAAAAAAAAAATTGGCTCTTGGTCAATAAGGAACATGGCAGCAAAACAAGAAGTGTTCTTGCATGATAACAGAAGCAGACTAGCATGTATCAGATGACACACCATCAAGTTTGCAAACAGTTTAGATCAGTGAAATCCACATTCCTTTCCAAAGAGGTCTTCACCCCAGCTAGTATATTTCCAGGATGAGTTCTGCCCAGGAAAGCTGCATTCTGACATGAATTCTTACTGCTGTTTTAATTCCTCAGTGTGTTTAGCCTTTCACTCAGGTTCACCTGGGACTCATGCCTATTTAGGTTTAGGAGAAGCTCGTTGGTGCACAACTGAAATACAGATATTATCACTTTAGTTACGGAGCAGTACAGACAAAGTGAACAGAGAGCTAGTAGCTGTCTCTGTGGCAGGAGACACCTGGAGAAGCAGGGTACCAACATGAATCATCTCTTTCTTTCCTCAGCATTGAGCCAGCAAAGAGCAGCATTGCTCCCTTCCGGGGTTTGAAACGACCACTCCAATTCTTGGGCCTTTTTGAAACGTCTCTCTGCCGCCTGACGCATATTCCAGCCTACAAGGTAATGAGGGTGTCAGAACGTTGGTCGTAGGTACTTGGTAGAAGTTCAGAGAACTGCCTGCTAATAGAGCAGAGTTCTCAGGGTTCTGTGTGTGACAGTTTAGCTGTCACCTTTCAGTAGCTACTTGATAATGCAGGAGGGTGGTCAGAAGGCAGGACCCGTACCACACACAGTTTTTACAAGTGCTAAAGAAACCAAAACAACAACAAACACCAAATGCCTCTTAGAGAAGGGCCTGAAGATATCATCCTGACTGAAGGACCAGGATGTCTGTGACTACCAGAGATACCATTTTGTGTCCTTCTGGGCTGAGAAATGACTCGACTTCTTTGCTCCCATCATGGGCCTAATCCTACAAACAGGACGGAGGACAGTTGCACCCTCTTGCCTTCCAGGCCTACCCTGGAGTTCTCACACCAGCTTTCTTTCTTCATTCTTTCTTCCCTGTTTCTTGTCCCTCCATGCCAGGTGAGCGGAGACAAGAATGAAGAGCAGGTTCTGAATGCCATTGAGGCTTACACTGAACACCGGCCAGAAATCACTTCTCGTGCCATCAACCTCCTTTTTGACATCGCCCGTATTGAGCGTTGCAGCCAGCTGCTGCGAGCCCTCCAGGTAAGCACCATGTGAGCATTTACCTCACACTTATCAGGGAAATTTCGCAGTCCCAGCCTTTTCTTCACCCTGAGACACCACAAAATTCTGGAGAAAGTTCCAGTAGTACGGTGTAACTAAGTACCTTCACCTCATGAGCACGTTCCTGGGCTGTGCATTCCTCGCAGCCTTGTAACAGCCTTTGCCACACACAGCCATAACTGTCACTCTAAGACTCCACAGCAAGTCAGTGGCACTGAAGCTTCACGTTCCTTCCTTGCAGCTGGTGATCACAGCCCTCAAGTGCCACAAGGATGACAAAAACATCCAGGTGACAGGCAGTGCTGCACTGTTTTACCTGACCAACTCCGAGTACCGCATGGAGCAGAGCATAAAGCTGCGACGCCAGGTCATCCAGGTGGTGCTGAACGGCATGGAGTCCTACCAGGAAGTCACAGTAAGAGCTGCCCAGCTTGCTTTGGCTCCCATAGTTCTCCTTCCCTGTGTTACATCTTTTGCCTGGTGTTAGGATTTGCATCTTCTAAGCCTCCAATACGTGAGCTGAGGCAGGCATCAGAGAACCTATTGCCCAGATCTGCTTTTTGTCTTCACTCAGGTGGTAGGGATTACACACAAGGTGCTCCTTATCCATGTGATGTTCTCCAGAACCAGGAGAAGTAAGTGATGATAGCAAGGCACCTTTTTAGATGATGTTAGTGGTCAAAAGATGTACAACCCACAGCATAGATGTCCAGTGCAGACTATGAGTTGAAAAGAGTGAGGGTGTTGGGGGTATTTAGTCAACAGAAAGAAACACTATGCCAATGCACTCTTATCAGAAGTGCTGATACTGGGCTACAGCAGGTGACTTCTGAATAGAAAGCTTATAGACAGTGAAAAACTGGCTTAGAAAGTGACATGCACTGGGTGATTGGGTGACCACTTGAGACCAGAGTGACAGTGAGGAAGAAGAACCTACTGAGAGCATAGCTAAAGCAGAGTTCTAGGGAAGAGGGTAGTAGTAGTAGTCAAACTGTAGTAGTAGTTGTCAAACTGTAGTAGTAGTTAAACAAGACTACTGCTGTGGTTTCAGTACCAAGCAACAAGGGAACACGAGGTGATACGGTCATGTTTTCACAGCCACCTGGTGCAGCATTTGCTTCCTTATGACCCAGGTACAGCGGAACTGCTGCCTGACACTGTGTAACTTCAGCATTCCTGAGGAGCTGGAGTTCCAGTACCGCCGAGTGAACGAGCTGCTGCTGAACATCCTCAACCAGAGCCGGCAGGATGAGTCCATCCAGCGTATTGCCGTGCACCTCTGTAACGCTCTGGTCTGCCAGGTGGACAACGATCATAAAGAAGCTGTGGGCAAGATGGGTTTTGTCATGGTTGGTATGGTCCCATGGTGTCTTCTTATCCTTAACCCAGGCTACCACCATTTCCTTGCAGCCATCCACCAAATGCATCCAGGCAGTGAACCAAGCTTACTGTATCACAGAAGGGAGCTGTTGTCCCAGCAGGACTAATCTATCCTGAACCCTGCCCCTCCATGTGGCATCTTTTACTGGCTTGCCAACACTAGAAGTCATGGTCTCAGAGACAGGCTGTCCATGAAAGCAGTGTGACCTGACACGTTCCGTCTTCACTACACCATACAATTTCCAGAACTGGTAAAACCTTTTGACTATCTCCTTCTGCATCTCCCTGAGTTTGCATCAGATTTCCAACTTACATCAGTGCATATCTCACCCCTTTCAAAGAACTGCAGAGGCCACTGCTTTATTGCAGTTACACCACATTCCAGACTTTGTCATACAGATCAAAACTAACTTGACTACAAACCCAGCAGCTCAGGGACCGTGACACAGTTCAGCTCTGCAAATACTTGCAACACTGAACATAACCTCGTCCCAGTAGTTTAGAGAAAGGAGTACTAGTTAGATACTCTGCAAAAGGTCAAAATTGCATACATTTACAATTTGTTGTAGCCAGCTCTGCAGCAGCTAAACCTGTTGGTTTTAGCTCTATGATTCTTGAGCTGTTCTCACTATTCCCCTTCCTCTGCCCACAGACAATGCTGAAATTGATTCAGAAGAAGCTGGCTGATAAAACGGTGAGTGTTTCCCACTAAAATGTATACATAAAATTTTCTTTACTCTGACTTAGGCGTGGAGATAGCCTGGAGTGCCAGCCCAGCTTCTCTACCTAACACGGGACATCCCAGCTGGCGCTGCAGAATTTTCTGTCACAGTGGTGAGGGCTGAAGGGACAAACATAGCAGGGAGGCAAAAATAATTAAAACAAAAACCCACTTGCAAACAAGCTGAAAGCGAATAACAAGATTTTCTTACCTCTGAAGTTGTCTGGGGTGATGTCAGAGATGAAGCAAGTATTTGGTTTGCACCAGGCTCTTACATGAGCAAAGCTGTTTCTTCATATTTACAGTGTGATCAGGTGATGGAGTTCTCATGGAGTGCCCTCTGGAATATTACTGATGAGACTCCTGACAACTGTGAGATGTTCCTCAACTACAGCGGTATGAAACTGTTCTTGGAGTGCTTGAAAGTAAGTATGGCAGGTTTCCTCTCGATGAATGCTGACATTAGCAGTGGAGATGAAAATAGCTAAGCTAACTCATAAGCAATACTTCCTATATTGCATAAGCAGAAGAAGGTTGCATATTTCATTCTTGCTCCGATCCAACCAGAAGAACAGAGAAACTTCAACTCAGCACATCTTCCTTTTTCCTGTCTTGTACACAGTCCTCCTTAAGCAGGGCAGCAGTGAATGACAGACCCTAGCTTTGATTTTCTCATATCACACGTATCTTGAATGCTAGAGATACCACTGGAAATCTACTAAAAAACCATTGATAGCTACCCAAAAATCTTCATCCTTTCTAGATGTGCTTTCTGCATGGTTTCTCATTCCTATTGTCACCACATCTCTGCTACTGTGTATTCCTGTCTCTTGCTTTCTTAGGAGTTCCCAGAGAAACAGGAGCTGCATCGCAATATGTTGGGGCTCCTGGGCAACGTGGCTGAGGTCAGGGAACTCCGTCCACAGCTCATGACCTCCCAGTTCATCAGTGTGTTCAGGTGAGTGCCTAGCTAACAAACAGCTGGGCTGGGGCAGGGGGAGTGCTCTGGAGCTCTGCTCCCACATCACCTGGAGACTTGTCAACTTTTGATGCATCAGATTGGGTTTTTTGTCATTTAAAAAAAGCTAGAAGGAAATAGTAAGATACTTTTGTGAATGCGTTGGATTGTAGGGGTTTGGTTGTGATGTTAATGCCACTGAAAAGCTGCATCTCTGAAGGGCACAACTCCTGTTTCAGGCTGGAGGTATTTTCTCAATAATCATCTCCGAATGCAGATAAAAGACGTGATGGTTTTTGTTTTTGTAAGATGCTGAGTAAGGTTATTCTGGCACCTCTGAATGATTTCTTCTCTCTCGGCAGCAATCTGCTAGAGAGCAAGGCAGATGGGATTGAGGTATCCTATAATGCCTGCGGTGTGCTCTCCCACATCATGTTTGATGGTCCAGAGGCTTGGGGTATATGTGAGCCCCACCGAGAGGAAGTTGTGAAGAGGATGTGGGCAGCCATCCAGAGCTGGGATATCAACTCCAGAAGAAATATCAATTACAGGTGAGAAACAGAGAAGTTTGGCCCATTTACCTGGAGCCAGGATTGTCATGGAAAGCAACAGCAACAGACAAAAGGGAAGAGATACAGCTGAGCATGAAGGCTCTGCTTAGAGTGAAGGAGAAATCCTCAGGAGTGTATTCTTTAATGAGAGTTTCACAACTTCCTTTGAGTCAAAGTAGCATGTTACACAGGCTGCTAAAATTGGATACCTTGCCTGGCAATTCTTATGGGAGGAGCATGGGAACACAGCAGAATTTATCCTGCATGTTTCTGGTGGAATTGTATATAGTTCAGGAAACCCATGATCTGACTGTCTGCTGAGATTGACTGAATAATGTTCTCTGAGACTTCCACCCTTCCACCTCTTCAATGCTGTTTAATTCCAAAAGTCACATGCGTTGCTGTAGCTTCCACTCTCCTTTGGAGAATATCTAGACAGAGTGCCCAGAAATCTCTTCATGGGTTAATACAGCTGGTGGAATCCTCCAAAGCTTTTCCTCTATAAGGGTATCAGGTGCTCTGTTTTCCCATAGTGCTTGGCAGGGATCCCAAACAAATGGCATTCCAGTGCCTTGGCTACAGTACGCACATGTTATCGCTGTCATAAGAAACAGAGCAGCTATTGCATGTGAGCAGCTGGCATTGGATGGGTATAATTTTGCTTTGGACCTTCTACAGAGCTGTCAGTGGTGCTGTTTCAGCTGTCATGAGAAAATGACTGGCAGAGAATAGAAGTCAGCTGACTTCTTTGCAGCTGTTTATTTGGACAGCATGTTTATGCTGAAGTGGTAGGGCCTGTAAGCCTGCTAGCATTGCCACATGACATAGACTTGCTCTTTGATGCCAGAATCTTTAACATGCTAAAGGATTTACTGCTATGGTATCTATGAACACAGAGTATGTGCTGCTTGGAGTGACAAAGGTGCTGAAAGAAGTAGCTCTTGGATTTTTAACCACTGTTACAATATTTCTGTGCAGGTCATTTGAACCGATCCTTCGACTTCTTCCACAAGGGATCTCTCCCGTCAGCCAGCACTGGGCTACCTGGGCACTGTATAACTTGGTCTCTGTCTACCGTAAGTTTTAAAATCACATCCACTGCACAAGTTCACATGGTGGATCTAAGCTTCATGGCGGAAAAACTCATCCCAGTTCAGCTATGAAGTTAGCAAGAACCTTCTTTGAATAACTGAGTAACGTCCAGGCAGCCAAGCAAAAAACAACACGTAGTGTACAGGAAATTCCTTCAATGTTTAGATCCCTCTGGCCACGCTCCTATTTCTCAGTCATTTTGTATGTTATTTTTACAGTCAAGGCACCCTTAACAGGTTGGATCCATAAAAAACTAAAGTTTTGTTACTTCTCCAGCAGCATCCTTCCCCTGCTGCCACTCTTCATACTGCTTTTGGAAAGGTTCACAAGGACCTGTCCTATTCTTTCTTTGCAGCTGACAAGTACTGCCCACTGCTGATCAAAGAAGGTGGGATTCCCCTTCTGAAGGACATGATTAAAATGGCCTCCGCACGGCAAGAGACCAAGGAAATGGCCTGGTAGGAAACTAATGCACTGTCATCAAACATTCAGTTTAACTTCAGTTTAGTTTCCTGTTCCCCTACATCAAGGAAAGCTACCAAAGAAAGGCCTGTGCTGTGTGCATGAGGGGTGAAACAAACACAAGCAAAGAGCAGGAAAAGGAAGACAGAAACAGAAGATTATAGAGGTGTTTATACATTTGCAATAAACACTGATAATCAGTGTTCATGGATACCAGGCAAATAGGTTTATAAGTGGCTTGTTGGGCAAGAAAGCCATGCTGCTTATTGCATCTCTTACCCTGATAGTCCCCAGTCATCACTATTCTTCATACTTGAGGTGTGAACTCCTTGTCCAGAATATCAGCCTGTCACTGAGAGAGCTGACTGCATAGTTTAAATCAAAGGATTTTCAAAGTGTGGAGGGAGTCCATCACTTTAGTGAGCCTTCCCAGCTTACTGTGTGACCTTCCTTTGGAGTCATTCTTTTACAGTGTTAAAAGACAGCTGCAGTTTCTAATCATCATCAAACCGAGATCTGTAACTTCATATCTGCAGGATGAATATTAAAGAGAAGTGTAGATCGGCTGGGAATACATACCTTGTGGGGAGCAGGCATTCCCCACAGCTGAAGGGCTGCTAAACGCTGGAGGTGGTAGAAGCCTGCAGAAGACTATCCCAGGTTAGGGAGATTACATATGGTGATGCAACAGTCCAAGAACAGTAAATGGAAAGAATAGAAAAAGCAGGGACAGGTAACAGAAGAGTGCATGGAAAGCATTTGTGTGCATGTTTTCTGATACAATTCAAAGTTATCTGATGATTGAGGCGTGGGGGTCATGAATGAATGAATGATCTGGAGGTACACTAACATGACTTGAAATTCCAAGAGGATGAAATTCCAAGCTCTTAAGCTGCTTGCGTGGAGTATACTGGTTTTTATATTGGTATACTGGTTGATGTATATCGGAAGGGACTGCCTGCTATGAACAGCAGTTCTTATGTTACTGTCCCACAACCATAATGCAATAAGCATTAAACTAAAACCTCTTTTCTTGTCCTGTTTTATGTCTAGGAAAGTTATAGAGCACTGCAGCAACTTTAAGGAGGAGAACATGGACACTTCCAGATAGAGGCAATCATCTAATGCCTCTTGCCAGCACTGTATCCAGCTTCTCTCTAATTCACTGTATATAGTGAGGACTCTTTCTTACCAACTCGCCTGTTGGAAGGAAACTTCATGTGTGTGTGTGAGACCCTCAGTAGATGAAGGTGAACAGGGGAAGGGGGGAGGGACTTTTTGCACAACGAAATGCTTTCCTTAACTTAGTGGACTTTTTCGTTATGAAGTTTCAGATTGAAGTTCTGTGTGTATGATTTCTGTATAAAAAGAAAACAAAAAAAGACAACTACATTATGTATCTTTTAACCTTTTATTTTTTTTAGACCATACAGAGAGCCCCAAACGATCATGAGCTTGAGTACCCACTTGTGTGATCACTAGTGTGACTTTTTTATTTCCCACTTTCTAGAAAATTCCCTTTTGCTGTATTGCATGAGGTCCTGTAATGTCTGCAAGAGCACCGGTCCTGAATCAGCATTGGCCACTCAGTGGGTTTACAGGCAGAAATGAGTTAGTTGTTTGCTCTGAGAGGCTGGGGGACACATTACCAACAAGTCAGACCAAAAGAACTGAACTTTTTAGTAATACTTTTAAGTAAAGAGGGAAGAATGATCTTTTAAGTCAATTCATTCTCTTAAGGGTTTTTTACGGTAATGGAAACACTGCTAAGTGTATGTGGGTCATTTGGAAGTAAGACATTCCTGTTAATGTCAGGAATTGTGTTTTGTCCCCTTTGGCAGTTCAGTAGGATCTGCCAGTCCACCTAGATTGATGTGGTCAGGGATGACCAGGAAAACCAGTTACACGTCCTTGGCAATGCAGAGCTTTTCCCTCTAAGGGAGCCTGCACATAAAGGTGAGGTTTGTTCACAAAGGGCTACAGATCTTCATTCCAGTTTTTCACCACCTTTTTAGTTTTGTTCTGCTTCACAGAGAAGGGCTACAAATGCCAGCAAATGGCATCATAACCCCTACCAGCCCCTGGGCCAGAGCGGCTCGTTCCACTCCTGCAAGTCGGTAAATGGCTGAAGCTGTTCTACCCTTCTTCAGTCTGCACTGGTGCAAGCCATGCTCAGTGGTAAAGTAACCTCACTGCAGCACAGATGCTATCATTTGAGGTGCTAACATCTCCTTCTAAGGCTGAGGAGTCTCTAGGAACCCTTTGGAATACCATCTCCTAAAACAGCACCTCTTGTTCCACCCCAACATCTTCCCCCTCTTCTGGCTCTACTCCTACTACTAGCACTAACCAGTGCAGTCCCACTCCCATCAGGAGCATCACTCCAGTTTATACGGTGTAGGGGAGAGGAGAGTTCCCACTAAGCTGGTCTTCACCTGTAAAACCCCAGGCCTACAGAGTCTTAAGAAGCCAAGGGCCAAAGGTTGCTTCACAGCCAGGCACTCAGCATCACATTCATGCAGTTCATGCTCAGAGCCCCACTTGTCACAGCGCTTTCACAATTCACAGCTCTTCCCTTAAAAGCAGTTTTGAAAAGATTTTACATCTGCAGTGAGAGGAAACCGTGGCCGTGTGTGTGTTAGGATATTCCAGGCCTCTGGGATAGCACAGTAACCGTCGCTGCTCTCTCCCCTCATTTACATTGCTTGCTGCTATGACTGAGGTTCTTCTGATGCTCAGAGTTAATGCTGTCATTGCTGAGCACGTCGTGGACAGATCCTAGAGACACAAACTGACACTTTAAATGACAGAACACAGCTGCCCTGGAGGGGTTTACTTTTTTCTGCCAATACGGTGTTACCCAATGTCTTTTCTTCTCTCTTTTTAACCATGTCATATGTTTTGATATTGTGAGATCTGTACTTTTTCTTTAAGTATTTTTCAAACTTTATATATATTTTTGTGTCACTTTTGAATTGTTTTCATACAGTTTGGAAAACTTGACAAATTACACTTTTTTGTGGTTGTTTGATTGAAATGTATTTTTCTCTCTTTTATTCCTGTTCCCTACCGATTTCTGTCCCTATAAGCTTTGAGACAGAGCTGTTTATTTCACGATGCTTTCTGTGTAACGCTTGCTAATCACTCTCCTAGATGCAAAACTAAGAGCAGCTGCATATACTGCTGACCAGCCTCCATGCATTGCAGGAGTCAGGCCTTGCTCACGTTATTCTCTATTTAGCACCATCCTTTTGAAGTTGTCTCATGTGCCAGTGCCACCCACTAGATCTTCTTCCATTCACTTCCATGCAGTGAAAACTTCCACCACTAAAATCTTGAATCGAGTGACAAAAAACACTAACAATTCTGACAATGTTGGCAAGGTGGGACTGGAGGAGATGGGAAACGTCGTGGATACATTATGGGTCAGAAACCTGTATCCTCAGAATGCAGCTGCCATGCAGGAGAGACAGCTGGAGCACATCTCAGCCTTGCACTGTAATCAGGCTTTACTCTGAGATTTTGACAAAACTACTTCAAGGTTAATGAACAAATGATGGCTTGGCTCCATCAGCCTCAAGCCTGAAGGACCCCAAAAGTTCAAAGCAGTCCCTCTGTAAGTTGAGCTGGTACTGAAGTCACACCTGCTGCACTGTGGTACCATGAACTAACAAACCTTTGTTTCACGTAGCAAAGATAACTTCTGTTCTCACTGCTCACACATCCTCGTGTGCCTGAGCCTGAACCAGAAAAAGATTTCTGTTTCCCAGGAACGTGGAGATTAATGGATACAGGCCAACCTGCCAGAGAAGTTCAGCTCTGTGAATCTGCCACTGAAACACAGGGGGTGGGGAAAACTATCACTGGTCATTACAGCTAGCTACGTAGAATCATAGAATCCTTAGAGTTGGAAGGGGCCTTTAAAGGCCATCTAGTCCAACTCCCTGCAATGCATAGGAACACTGCAGCTAGATCAGGTTGCCCAGGGCCTGATCCAGCCTCACCTGGAAAGTCTCCAGAGATGGGGCATCAACCACAACACTAGGTAACCTGTTCCAGTGCCTCACCACCCACACTGTAAAAGACTTTTTCCGTATATCCAACCTAAATCTACCCTCCTTGAGCTTGAAATGGCCAGTTTAGAAAAGAACTGCCCCATGTCAAGCCCCATACTGCAGAGGAATGAACCTGGAGACTTCAGTTCCACACATGATTATAGAAACCAATCCTGCCTAGAAAACTATAACAGGGTTTCCAAGTGTAAGGTGAAAATACAGCTGGAAAGAAGCTCACAGCGTGACCAAGTATGGCAGAGGGACTCCTTATGCTCTGTAGTTGTCTCATTCACACTCTCATTCATGTTTCTATGTTTACATTTCCCTTAATATTCAAAAGCTGGGCAGGCAGAGCATGAACCAACTCAGTAATTCTCTGCAGAGACTATTCCAACAAAGGAACCCTCTTCAGTGCAAGTAGTTTCTGGCTGGAAAACGCCTCATGGTTCAGTGGCCCAGCACAATGATGCAGCAGTCCTTGGCACGCAGGGTGTTTGGTGTCTGCCATTTTCCCTGGAATAGCTATGACAGCAAGTTGGTGGGCAGCTTTCCACAAGTGCTTCCATTTGACAAGATCTGTGGGAGGAACTGCTTATACAGATTGGCATCTGTGTGTATGATGCTTAACACCCAGCAGCACCAGACCTTCTCACTGAGACCAAGCTGAGAAAGTTCAGCACTCATACTTGTGGCAATTATTAACAATGCAAATAATTAATCTGACCCTTCTGCATCATAGCTGTTATCGCCCTGCACCTCTCTGCTAGCACAAATATTATCTGTTCAGCACTGAATCCTACCCAGCATGTCTGCTGGCCTTCTCTTTGAGTTGCTTTGGTCTCTGCAAAGACGAGGGGAAGAAAAGCCTTAGAGCTGTGAGCTTATTCAACTCATCACTTGAAGAAGAAGATGAGTTATCAGGGCAGCAGAGGAAGGGGCACTGCATTCAGGCACTGCTCCACAAGAAGAAATCTCCTGAGACTGTTTAGGAAGAAGACTGCCACAGCTCAGTGTCAGAGGGTGGCATGCACTGGGAAAAAGATAATAAAAATTAGGGGAAGCAGCTGATCTCCACAACAACCATCTGTACAAAGCACAGAGGGTAATGGTTGTCAGCAAAGGATGAGAAGATGACACTTAAGAACAGGAGTTAAGGAGAGTTCCTGCTTCACTGCAACATTTCTGCTCTAGCAGACTATTTTGGCTTCAGATAATTGTCACTGATTCCTTCTGTAATTCCTTTTTGTTTAAAAAAAAGTTTTTAGGCTAACAAACATATATTTCCATGTTTTGCATACAGAAAATAATCTCAGTAATAATGAGCAAGCTTCTGCTTTTACTCCATCCCTTGACCTGCCTAATGTTGAGAGGCCTGGTTGTACATGGTGAAACCAAGCAAAAAAAATCATGCACAATTGTTGCTTCCTTACAATTCTGAATGGATTAACTTTTCTGTTGTATCCATTGG
Source organism: Pavo muticus (assembly GCA_016647715.1). NCBI lineage: Eukaryota > Metazoa > Chordata > Aves > Galliformes > Phasianidae > Pavo > Pavo muticus. The sequence goes on from JACDJE010000064.1 coordinate 5,263,364, forward strand.
GATACCCTCTGTGTATTAAACCTAGTGCTTAACAATGTCTTTTTCCTTTGGTTTATGAACGTGGATTATTTAGGTACATTATCAGTCCATTTGCTGTCATATATTTCATTAAAAATGAAAGGAACTGCCATGTGTTGATTGTGCAGTTCAGTGGCTTTTGCTTTCATCACTTTGAGGGATACAGTACTGTTTGTCAATAGAAAAGAGGCATGGAGAAAGAGAGTATTGTTATGAAATAATATCAGAGGGGAAAGAAATCAGAACAATATTTGTCTGTACAGATTGCCTCTGAATTCTGTAACGGATCTGTGGCTGTAGCATTCTGCAGCCTTAGCAGTGCGAGGGGGCAGAAGCCAAACACTTCAGGAAAGACTCTTTTTAGTTTAAAACAGTCAGCCTGCTTTAAGGCCAGCAGGACTTTCTTCTTAGGACGCTGATCTCACAAGAGTTCAACTCCCAGTTAATCCAGTGGTCACTGTAAAACCGCTGAAGGGTCAGACTCTCGGTGGCTGAAGCAAGAGGAGTTAAATGAAACTGAACTACACATAGGGAGCTGAAAGTGTACCACGCTGCAGAGAACAGAGATACCTTATGCTTCCAGCAGCACCACATTCCTTGCTGGAACGCTATGAGAATCAAGATCCTCTGCCCAGAAACTTGCTCACAGAGGGTTTCTAACTGAGCCTAACCTCAACCAGACAGCCGTTTGGGTTGAAACCCTCGAGGCAGAGATAAGCTCTCTTTTAAGACAGGTTTCAAAGCAACAAAGAACAAAAAAAGCATAACACACATCAAGTTATTCTAATCACAAAGAGAGAAAGAATTCATCCCTTACGACAGATTGTTCTGGAATATCAGAATGTTTCTGCTTTGAAGTGGGTAATACTGTTACTACTCAAATTGCTTTCATTAAGCTTTAAAGTTTACACCCCTCCACAAAGAAAGAAAAACACTTCCCACCTTTTTTTCCCTGCTCGCAGACAGAGACTGATGTTACTGTTCTGAGCTCCCTGCTGTTCTGAAAGGTTTTCTTTGAACAAAAAGATTTTCAGGATATTTAAAGCACGCAGACAGTAGCAGGGCCACCTCCAAGCTCTCAGTTTTGACAAGTGCTGATCCCATTATGAGGTTTCTGGGGGAGGATTTCTGTAGGTTTCTTAACTACCTAGAATAATTGAAAAACAAAAAGGAAAATGACCATTGAAAAGGCAAATTCAGGCCATTCTCACAGAATCATAAAGGTTGGAAGATACCTCTAAAACCATCTTGCCCAACCATAAACCCATCACCACCATGACCACTAAACCATGTTCCTATTTTTATTAATATCCCAATGCAGCTGTCTTAAATAAGTAATTTGTGTCACCTGTGCAACCAGGTGCTTCCCTGGATCCAGCAAGTGGCCACTGACTCATTTAAAACAGACTGAAAGAATCGGAGTTAATGGTCAAACAACACCAAGGAACGGGCTGCTTTCCAGGGGGCAGGGGGATACAATTGCAAAGAGTGGGGTTCTTCCTTAGAGTTTACTGGGAAGGAAAGTAACGAAAGCAGCAAATAAACAGCAATGTTAAAACCAAAAAAAAAACACTCATTTCGGAATTTCTATTGGCTTTTGGTGAGCTCCAACTCCTCAGAACAGGCACAGCATACATCTAAATGAGGCGAGGACCGCAGAGACCAAAGCACCAAACGCAGGGCACAATTTGGCAGCTGCAGATGGCTGCACTCAGATGAGGACGGTTCTGTAGGTGTGATATTTCCTTCCAGAGCTGCCAGGGGAGCGCAGGACCTCTCAGTCACAAATGCCTGTGCTTCAGAGGTCTGAACTGAGATCAGATCCCACCCTGGCAGCCCCCACCAGCTGCTCTACTAGCAGAGCTGCCTACATGCGTTCTGCTACGCACAACCCCCGCATTTCTCCCCGGGGTGCGGAAACCACCTGATAAAATAAATCGGCCAGACCAGAACAGCGTTTCACGCAGAACCCTCCAACGCACACCTGTACGGACCCCACGCATCGCTGTGTACGTTTAGCAGCCTTGTCCTCGGGTCTAACAGCTGCGTTTCACCGCAAGGCCGCAGTACTCGGGGAAATAGGGCTGACGGGCGGCGTAGGGGCAGTACGGTGTGAAGAGACACGGGCTGAGCCTGAGCGCTAACGGAAGGAACGGAGGGAGCAGCCCGGGGCCGCGCTGAGGGGAGGGCCGAGGCGGGCGGGCGGGCCGCACCCCGCCTTCCAGCGCTGCTCCTTCCGGGCCTACGGCGCCATGGGAGCCGGCGGGCTGTGGGTGAGGACCGCCCACACCGCCCTCAGCGGGGTCTTAACGCTGGGGCTCTTCCTGCACCGCACAGGTGAGGCGGAGCCCTTGCAGCGCTAGGCCGGAAGGGAGGCCAGGCGGGTCCGTGCCTGCCCGGCCCCAGGGGGTGCGGGGTGGCCCTGGGGGGGTCAGGCAGCTTTGGGGGCTCGGAAAGCGTTGCGTGGCGGGAGGAGGGATGCGGGCTGTGTCAGGAACTACCGCGTTCTCTTTTATGGGATTGTCTTTCAGATCTGCAGAAGGAAGCGGAGCGCGGAGCCGTGCTGCAGCCAACGCTCTTTGTAGCGCTGCTTGGGTGCTCCGTCCTGCTGTACTTCAGGGTGTCCCTCATGGACCCGGGCTTCGTTACGGCTGAAGAGGAGGCAAAGGTACATCCCTTCGTGAATGGAAGATCCACTGGGGCTACGCAATCCATGGGCTTTTTGCCTTTGCTACATAAGAACAACTTGAAATCGTTTCTCTTGTGCTTGGCACAAGGAAAACGTGTGCAGCCTGTTGGGTGATGAGGGCTACGAGTCTTTGACCCGTTCTGTTACAGGAAGGGTTTGCAGCCTCTAGGTGCATCTGTTACCCCACACCTCCCTTAGCCAGGCGTCCTGTGCCATCTGAGTGTGTGTCCTCTTTCCTCAGAGGCAGCTTCACCCTATGGAATATTTACATCTTGTATTTTATGCAAGTTACTGCACACTGGTATGAGTATAGAGAACCTGAATTGAAGGCCAAGCTTAGAAGAAAGTACTCTCTGCAGCTCTATTTACTGCACTGTGTATGGGTTTGTTGCAGTGGGGCAGATGGAGGTGCTGAATAACCAAGGTGTAGGCAGTCTGCTCCAGGTTCACTGCTTTGCTGGTTGCATGGGACAAAAGATAACACAAGGCATGGTCAGTTTTAATCTTCCATTGTTAATGTTGACACTGGCTGCATGATGAGTAAACAGCGCTCTTTATACTGAAAAGACATCATGATTGTGTTTGGAAGTGAAGTCTAACCTTGTTTGTTTATGTCCTGAATTGTAGTTGGGATCTGTGTGGTATCTTGTCCGCAATTATTTCTGCCTCTATACAAGTGTTCTTTTGATGGTTACAGTAGCCTGTTGTCTCTGCATGTACCCTAAGTATCCGCAGTGGAATTTCATGCCACTGTATTTATGTAGCAGCTTCTGTACTTCGCTAGGAATTATTTTGTTTAACTTTCCTAATGACAGAGATAAGCAGCACTATGTAACTGTTAAGTAAGAGGATCCAGATAGCTCAGTCTTGCCAACCAGGCTGATAGCTGCCATACTTCAGACAGCAGGACATAATACATCTTTGGTTGCTTCGTTTATTTATAGGCAGACAAAAGTGAAGAACAATGCATGGTGATACCCCAGGCTTCAAGCAGTGTTAAGATGCGGCGTTGCGGCTACTGCATGGTGAAGGTAGGCATCAGTAGTGTGGTGGTAGAGAATGGGACGACTGATATGCAAGTTTGCATTTTTGGCAACTTCTTTGTACAGCTGCTGTTTATTCCCTTGCTTTTTGCTCGGCCCTTGCTGCTTAGTGGTTTGGAGGCACGGCAGAGCTGATTAATTCTGGCACAGGGTCATCCTGCTGCTGAAAAACCCACTGAGGAAGCAAACACAACTAGCTAACAGGCCTCAGCTGCATCCTGAATGGAAGAGTGATCCAACTGGACCGCGTAGCTGCAGATGTAATGATGAACACTGGCACGTCTGCTAATTTTCCAAGGTTGAAACAAGTCCCCGCTGAGTCATACAAACAGGGATCTTCTTTTGACATGTTCCACCATGGGAAAGTTTTGTTCAACATTCTTACTGCCACATCAGCCAGACCTCGCAGCATTGCCAAAAAGGTTGTTTGGAAGGTATCTTGATAGGGAATCAGAAAGTCAGTTAGGCATGACATACAGAACTGCTGGTAGCTGTGAGCTTGTTTGGGGGTCTAAAAACAACAAAACATTAGAGTGAATTGTAAAAGACTGCGTGAAGGAAAGATTAGAGCAATTAAATTAGCTCTTCAAACAGTTTGCCTGAAGCCTAGAAATGCCTCTCTGCACAGCGATCCTTATCAGAGTAATAAAATCCAGCATTATCCCAGCTTCCATAAATTCCTGAAGAATATCTAGCAAGAGAAATCAGCTTATTGCAAGAGGATATGGTGGCAAAACGCATCTACATTTCAAGGAGCAAATCCTAGGAGGCACAATCATACTACTTTCCTCAGCTGTATATTGTATCCTACCTGTTCTTGGCGCTTGAGCTGTGCAAGTCTCTTGTATTTACACAGAAAGGGAGAATCTGTCCCTCTGCCATCCCCTGAAGACATCCCACCCCTGCACACTTCCTTCAGCAGCAGAGATCCTAGTTCTTCCCCTCAACACATTGCTCATGCTTTCCTGAATAGACTGATTTACTTAACATCCCTCCTTTGCATGTTCAACTTCCTATATCCAGGTAGATAACAGTCATTTAATTTGGAGCTCACTCACTGGGATCTGTACTAAGGGAATCTTGATCCCCATCACTTGTCTCAGCCGTGCTGATATTGCTGTTATCTCAGAATGGAGTGCTTCTGGGAAGTGGATGTTTTTGCATAATGCTTTTACCAAGCAGAAAGTTTAACAAGACTGGGTTATTGCTACTCTTCTGTTCTTGCTTTGCAGCAACCAATGCGAGCCAAGCACTGCCAGCTGTGCCAGCACTGCGTACGGCGCTATGACCATCACTGCCCCTGGATTGAGAATTGTGTAGGAGAGAAGAATCACCCCCTCTTCATAGTTTACCTCAGCGTACAGCTTGTAGTTCTGCTGTGGGGAGGACACGTTGCTTGGTAAGGCCTGGAAGAAGCACTTTGACCACTGAACTTAGGAGTCTTGATGCTCCTGGAGATCTCCCTTAAGGGGTTTGTGCAGAACGTAGCACTGACTGGATTGGCTTTGTATCTTCACCCTGATTTGCATCCTGAAGATGGGCTTTTCTGAGCCTTCTGATCTGCTGAGGAACAGCACAGCTGATCAGTAGCTGAGCAGAATCTGATGATTTAGGTTTTGCTGCTCATCTTTGTTTAGAGGTTAAATGAATAGAATTAACAAGTAGAAGAGCAACTAATTTTGCTTCAGTTATTGTAATGCAATATTTATGAGACTTTTGGAACTGAGTTTCAGCCATGGACCTGTTCAGGAGAGGAGTCAGCTGAAGATGGCTGCATCCTTTCAGCTGTCAGGTGAACCAGTGTCCTTTAAGCTTCTTAGAACCTAAGGCACTGCTGTTGCAATCTCTTAAGAACTTACAATATATAAAATTGCCTGCAGTACATGATGACCAGAATCTCACCAGTTATGAATCAAATTAAATGTGACGTTTGCTTGGTTTATATGACTAGTTTTCCATGTTTAACCTTAACTTTATTTCTCTTTAAAAGGTCCGGCCTTTACTTTAAACAGTCCTGGGAGTGGCTGCGGCACAACATCTTCCTCCTCATATCCTTCCTCCTGATAGTCGTATTCACCATTGTTGTCGTGCTGCTGCTTATTTCACACCTCTATCTGATCTCATGCAACACCACCACCTGGGAGTTCATGTCCTACCACCGCATCTCCTACCTGCGCCACTCTGAGCTGGAGAATCCCTTTGACCAAGGAGTAATCCGCAACCTCTGGAGGTTCTTCTGTTCGTGCCATCTCACTGCATGGGAGAAAATCTATTTTCACAGGAACCATGAGCCTGTCTAGGCACAGTGGTACCTGATTAGTAAAATGCCAACAGACATCTGCAGGTTGTTGGATAAAGCTTTGCTCACCTTGCTCAGAACTTGAATACATCGTGGACTGTGCAACATGTTCCATGACCTGTTCATCCATAAGAGCAAATCACCTTTCAGGAAGGATAATCAGGGCTATTTCTTATAGATGAATAACACTGTTAAAGGGGAAACACTGGTTCTGAGAGGGTCAGAAGTGCTGATGTCTGGACCAAGGAGAGGTATCTCTTTAAATCTACTTCCTTGTGTTACCTTGCATCCACACCTGAAGAGATGCAAGAACTGCATGAACAGCCTGTAAACGTGTAAACTTCTGTTCCCCAAAGTTTCCATTTGCTGCTAAGGAACAGCAGCTGTTACCAACAAACCAGCCAGAATCAATACAATCCTTGTGGCCTTACTTCAGCATGGCTCTTACTGTGAGAACCACAGTGCCTTTCATCACTAATGTTGGACACCTAAGAGAAATATTTGAGTAAATATTTGTACAGTCAGAAGCAAATTTCATTTTGACTACATGCCTAAACTGCATGCTTTGAGGTTTCTTAGCATTAATGTGCATGAGAAACAGCTGTAAGGCACCTAATTCAGCTGAGATCATTAGTCTGTACCTTATGATGCTCTGATCAGCATCCTAACAGTTTTTTTTTCCTTTATGTTGATGGTGCTGTCAAAAATTCATGGGGTATTTTGGATGAATTCAGCAAAGAATGATGTGAGCCACTTTGGACAGAGGAGCAATGCTTGCCTACAGAGTTACTGCTGCAGATAACCTTTACTGTATCTAATGGGGAAAGAGCCAGTAACAGAGGTGGGCGCTTCTTGCCTAGCTCAAATAACATTGGTGGTAATGCTACAACCTCAGCATGGCAGTACAATTTTAATGAAATAATATGAAGTGTCACTAGAATGGAATCTTGCAAAGGAAAGGTTCTAGGTCCTGTTTGTTTCTATGGGGTTGGGGTGCTGATAGCATTCCAGGATGGCAGCAGCTTTACTTGTTTTCCATTGTAATAGTAGGTCATAGTTCAAGTTTCCATGAGGGACTGGAAGTTAGGATCAACAGCTTAAAGTAGAAAAGCCTGTGGTGTGAATTTTAGTGCTGACCCTTTTCTACATAAAAACAAAAAAGCAAACCACATCCAACAACTTAGTTATTGTGCCTTAATTGCTTTGACTCAGAAATTAACAGCAGCTCAGGAATACATCTGGCAAGCTGGCAGAATGCACTCAGGGCTTTAAAGTTAATGAGCACTCAGGAAAGGATGGTATAGAGTCACTAATACAACATGAGAGTCCAAAAGCAGATTGAAAATGCAGATGACTTCTTTATAACCAAATCCAGAGTCTGTAACCTGCATCCAGGCTGCAGCGCTCAGAGAAGGAGCTCCTGTCAGAGGGATATCAGAACGTTAAGAATTGTTTTCATAATAATGATGCACAGTCCAGAAAGGGCTCTGCAGTTGTGTCAGTGTGGTGCCTGCTGCAGGATGGCTCATTTCCTCCTTAGCAATTAATTACTTTTTCTTCAGCTGTCACTCAAAAAAATGCCAGCAGGTGATACAGTTCAAAGCCCAGCGTTGTGCTCTTTGGTAATTCTCTTGTACGTGCACTGGAATGGTTTATGGTATTTTTACTATGAAAGTATTAAACAATTACACCTTGTTTGTTTCTTTTTGCCTCTCTTTCTGAAACCCAACTTCTAGGTTTCACCTCAACTAACAACCTGCTGTGTTTACGCTCCAAAGAAGTCCTCACCTTAAAAAAGAAAGGAAAATCACAAAACAGCTGCAGGGCCATAAGCAAGCCAACCATTACATTCAGCTGGGAGAGGAAGATGTGTTTCCTGCTTTAAGTGGTGCAGAGCAGAAGGTTGAAAGTATGTTTATATGCTGGAAGTTCCAGCAGCAGTTATACTTGGCTCTGAAAATAGGAAAACAAGGTTCAGAGTGAATTATTTGTTTTGCACAAACATATGCTCTTACTGAAGCTCTTAAATGTCTCTGAATTCTGAAGCACTCAACCCAGGCAACTCACAAACTGCTGCTTATCCTCATCTCCCCAAATAGCACAATTGTAGTAGTTGGATTGCTGTCTACCTCTGCTGAAGAAAACTGAAAGAATGAGAGCTTTGTGTCCCTGTTTGTCTTCAGTGGGATGCTTCATTTCTATACATGCTGTCCTTTTTTACCCAGCAAGCTAGCATAACGAATTAAAGAGAAGAAAATGAATCTAACCAAGTTTAATTACAAGATATGTTGCTAGGCTAATTAGATCAGCTCAAACTTCCTGATTTTCCAGCACTGTCAATATTTAACTATTCCAGAAAAGATACAGGATGTACACATTGATAAACGACTGCAGAGACACAACTTGACAGCAGTCGTTTGGATGTGACAGCTGATCATACCATGCAGTATGTACACAGACAACTTGAGATGGAAGGAAGGAAGGGAAAAATCCTACCATGACATTTACAGAGAAAAATAAAACCCTGTCTATTGAGTTTAGTGTGGGTAGCACTGAGCTGAAACATTCACCTCACACCAAGGAGCTGAAAAGCTGAGATTTCATTGTAAGGAATAGTATCTTTATTTTCAAAAATAAAGGAAAAGAAAGACTGTGCAAAATTGTGGCTTCTTCATATTATTAAAAACCAGAGCTAAGATTTCACATCCTGAAAGTTGGATCATTACCAAACTCAAACATCATTACCTCAGTTGTGTTAAAATCCATTCCTTCTCTGGCACACACGAGTGGGAACAGGTATAAAATCATGGCAAAGAAGGAGCACTGCACATCTCTTCTAGAAGACAGGTGAGCTGTGGCCTTTCTCCCTGGTACTGTGTAACCTAAAAGAGGTGCATTACTTTGGCTCTTTGTAAAGAGTAACCTGGGAGGCAGAGATGACTTGATTTCATTAAATTAAGTCCAGATTAAATTCCAAATTACTACACATATTCAATGGCAGCAGAAGACACGTCCAGTCAAAAGTGACCTTCTCAAAGGTAATTCACATCCAGTATTCCTCCAGCAAGCAAGGCTGAAAAAAACACAGCAAAGTAACTCAGCTTGCAGGGCACTTCACCACTACCCATTCTATGAAGTTTGTTGACTTTTCCATTGCCCATGCCAAGTCCTCTCAATGCCCTCTCAAGATGGTAACAGTTTATTTGTTCATGTTTCTTAAGCACAGGAATCAAGCATACAAAAGGTGTTTGGAGACAAAGTCAAAGTCCTTGAAGACAGCCTGCTCCTTCCGGGTTAGGAGAGCAACCTCCTCTGGAGGAGTCAGAATTGGCTTCTGTGATGTAAACTCTTCATCAAAGTTGCTAATATCTGTTGGATCTTTTAGAGTGGGCACAAAAGGGGGCTTCAGAGTCCTGGCATACAAAGCATCCCAATCCATTTCCTGTAAGAGAAGGAAGTTCACAGGCCAGGCTGACATTATTTATGAAATGTGAAGTTAAAATGAAGGGAAAAAACATGCCAAAGCAAACAACGTAGTTGGTGCAGGCCAGGTAGTATAGAGATTCAACAGCACCTGGAGGAATGGTAACACCCTTGCCTAGAGCAAACATATGCCACTGACCCAAAGCAAATGTGTTTTTAACCTCAACTTCTCTTAGGATTCTTGTATATTCTGCAAGTGTGGGTGCCACCAACTAGGCTGGATGGCAATACCTGTCATCACTCCAGCACATCTTTGACTGCTGCAGTTTGATTTATAACGGAGTATTTGGTGATGGCTTAAAAGAAATGTATATTCGTACATGGAAGCAGCACAATCTGGAATAACAAGCTGGCCCTGGAAGCTCACAGAGCCCAGAAAACACACTTAGGGGTGCCATTGCCAACATGAATTGAAACGCTAATGCCTGAATAGAGCAATGAGATGCAACAGAAGCTGCCACTAAGATCTCACTGATAAATAATGGAAATCTGCCTCAGTACCAACAGAAAGCAAACCATCCTCATCTCAAACACAAGAGCTAAGAAGGAGGAATAAAGTGAATTCCTACCTTAAAAAAGGGCTGGATTTTAATCTCTTCTGCATCTTTTTCCCCTGCTCCTAGTCTACGCTCTGGACACTTTCGAAGAAGCTGTGGGAAAGGTCAGTTCAGAATTAAGTAACAGGAACAAAGATGGACACAACCAACGTTCTGGAGATAAAGACTAGAAGAGATGAACCAGCTCCTCAGTATCTCCTCGTTCACTTTCTCTGCAACAAAGTCAAACTGCTAGTAATAGCTCAGACACAGTTCCTTGTGAACAACTTGCCAACATCAGTAACATACCCACTACAAACTGTGCGTAGCATCTCATCTTAATTGTGCACCTGTAACTACCAGCTTACATTCAAAAATCAAATCAAGCCACCTTCAGTGAATGACTCAAATACTTCTGTCTTTGAATCAACACTTTGCCATTTCGGAGTTTGCAGCAACAGACGTCAGTGAGAAGCTTCCTTGGTCATTCTCCAGCTGAAGAATAGCATTTATGTAAAGAGAAGGAATAAGATACATAAATTGTAAGTGTTTCTTTAATCCGAGAAGGCAGCTGTAGGCTACACACACAAACAGTAACTGGTCCTAACAGAGTTCCTCCAGATTCACTTACAGTAAAATACAAATTCCTCAGGCTCCCAGAGACCCCTCAAAGCCATTACCTTACGGATTATAGAAAGTGCCTCCGATGAAAGGAATCGTGGATACTGGACTTCATCATTGACAATGCTATCAAAGACTTCTTCCTCATCATCTCCAGGAAATGGTGACTGCAATTGTGACAATATGTAATTTAATATCCATGGCACCCATTCCTTGCTAATATACAGGAACGAGAATAGCGAGGAGTTGTACAGATCAATTACTATTTGGCAAGCACAGAAAAATGATCTAAATACTACAGTATTCACAACAACTAATAAATAGTTGGCTACTTTCATCAAAATTTTATCTCAGATGATCAGGTGCTGCTCTGCCCAAGACTGCTTGATGAGATTCTAAGAGATATGCAGTCTTACCTCACCAACAAGCATCTCATAGATGAGCACACCCAGTCCCCACCAGTCTACTGCCCGAGTGTACGAGATGTCTGTGAGCACTTCTGGAGCCAGGAACTCAGGAGTGCCGCAGAAGGTGTTGGTGCGGTCTCCAAAACCTATTCCTGCAGGACAAGAGCACTCTTGTCAAATCCAGCACGTGCTTCTAAATAGATCTCATGCAGTCTCATCTTCTGAAAGTGATCAATTACCTCTTGATAATTTGTTGTTCACTGTGCAAGGGCTCTCATCAGTGCTTGCAAACACTAATGAGAAAGTCTGATACCTCAGGTCCCCAACAACCCTGAATAACAACTCAGACAATGCTTACATCAGCAACTCAATCAAGAAAACCTCCGGATTCCACTGTTCATTTACTTAAGTACATATCCTGTAGCATCCTATACCCTTGCTTCTTTCAGCAGAAAAGTACATTGTGAACTCCTTCCTAAGGTTCCTGAAGAGCAAAGGGTACTCTTTCCAAGTTCATCATGGGCAGACAGGTGACATTTATTTATTTTTAAGTGGAGATGAATACATATTTATTCCAAATGGAGATAAAGTTACATACAGCCACCTGGTACTCATATTTGTGAACACCTTACCCAAGTCCAGACCCTAAACTTTGTTCTGATGCTTTAATATTGGCTTCATCAAAGGATCTCACCTTCCTTACACAGTCCAAAATCTGCAATCTTCACAAATCCTTCAGCATCTAAAAGCAGATTATCCAATTTCAGGTCCCTGTAGGCAAAGAAGGGGGCGAAGAAAATGGTGGATGAAGTCTGAGGACTGCCATCCAACAGACTCTTTTGCACGAGGCAGAAACTAGATGTTAATAAAAAGAATAAATATCTACAATCAGTCTACATTCAGTGTAACCACATATTATTTGGAAGATTCCCCCCAACTTACTGATGTTTTCCTCTTAATGAAAGCCTCACAAAGCAGCTTAGAGCTGGGTGGGGCTTATTTTTTGTGAAAAGAACATCCCACAACAGCACAACAAGTTATTCAACTGTCCAAGTTAAAAAAGAAAGCAGTGAGTTACACCAGAACATACTGACATGTTACAGAGGATGATACACCTACAACATGTCAGATGAATAGCTCTTAGATGACTTTCTTCACCGCTTCATGAACAAGTTGACAGCAACAGGAGATGGGAAAAACAAAGACAGACAGAAATACTAGAAACCTCAGCAAGACAGTTAGCTCCAGAGATGTAGCTACAGGAAAAAATAAACTTTCAAGTTGCTAAACTGTCTTATATTTGATTTTTCACTGCATTACCTATAAACAATTTTCTTCTCATGCAGAAATTGGAGTCCCAAGACCACGCAGGCTGTGTAAAACCTAGCAAAGAGGAACAGTTATCAGGAAAGACATATAAGAACCAAGTTAAACACTTACAATGTCTGGAAACTAGACTAATTGTAACTCACTGTGCTGTAAGCTCTGGAAAAACATCTTCATGTATGCGCATCATAAGATCACCTCCCGGAGTGTATTCCATCACAAAACAAGCATGATGAGGTGTCTGGAAACATGCAAACATGTTCACAAGGAATGGATGATCAGAAGAATTGACCACCTCAAATATTCGCTTCTCACAGTTCAAGCTGCCAGGATTCAAAGAATTAAAATGTCAGTGTTAAAACTTGGCAGAAAAACCTGTTTCAAGAAAGACAGAATGAAGATGAAAATCTTTACCTCTTATGATACGGAAATAAAAAGTGGGGTCTATTACAATATTTGTCCTACATGCTTCCAAACCTTGAATTTTAGATTGTTCTTCAGGTGTGTATTATTGCACTGGAAGCTAGAAAGTAGAGCTGTTGTAAGTTCCCTTATTCCTGATTTTAGTTACCCCGGCCTTAAGGTCACCCTTGACATTAATAGTACTAAGACTAGTACACATCATACCTACACATTATAGGTGTGATAATATATCATTGGCAATTGCACCACAAAGCTCACCTATCAATTTCATCTCTCCTAATGATATCTTTTTTCTTCAAGGCTTTGATAGCATACAGCTTCCCAGTTGCTTTGTATTGGGCCAACAGTACCTGAAAGACAACAGAAATGCTGTACTCCAAACAAATCTGTTATTTCCTTGTTGGATTACTTTGACTCCCTTTGACAAAAACTATTTCCATCCACTTCAGACAGTCATTCTTAAAACCAGGCTCAAGCAGCTCCAAAAACTGGAGTTCTTTTTCCCTACTCATTGACCTGCTGCAGTCCAGAAAGACATCACTGTAAGTTATTGTCTTTTCAGAAACAGCAGTATTGCAGCTGGTCCTGTGTTTTAAAAGCACCTCAGTACTCTTACAGCAAGCACCTGTACGCACACTTTGTGGGAATCACACTATTCCACCAATGATCACAGTGATAATGAAAAGAGTGGTAACACTGTGCCCTATTAGATGGTTTGGCACTCCCTGGAGGGTTTCCTCCATGTTTTGAAGCCACAAATCTTCAGGAGTTTTGGCTGTTATCAAGAGTACCAGCTGCTTGTGGTTTAGCTTTGTATACCCGCAGTGCAACAAATCTCTGCAACATTTCTGTTCAGACTCTGAGGCAGTGGCCCACCTTCACAACAGCAGCCCTACTGCCCTCAGAGAGAGCACTCCTACACTACCTTCCCAAAGTGGCCACGTCCCAGCATGGCGATGCAGTGAAAATCCTCAAGATGAACAGCCTCCTTCCTGCAGACAAACAAACAAGATTTGCTGAGACAATGTACAAAAGACGCAGAAACAGAATGCAAACAAGTGTGTATTTGTGTTAGAGGAAGAAGCTCAGCACAGCAAAAGGCAAGGTGAACACCTGCCACCTAGGCTGAAATCCTGATAAGTTAGGCCTGCTGTTCTGCCACTGAAGAAAGGATCAGGTAGCTGTCAGGTAAGAAAACCGCTCCCAGTGGTAGCAGTCTCTGCCTTCCATCTGTACAGGCAACAAGAGCAATAACTCTGTCTCTCCAAGGCTTGCTCTCTCTGCTACATCTTGTAACAGAATTAGTTCTCCCGCATCCCCCATCCTTGGGGAGTAAAATTCAGATTTGCCAACACTCCTTTCAGCAGGCTCATCAGCAACTGTGATAACCAGCCATGAACATGTGTATCAAGTGCCAGGAGGACAAGGGAATAAGAAGAAGAGAAGTTCTCAAACAGGAATTGGAAATGAAACAAAGGGAGACAACAGACATAAGATGTTGCTGGGGAAATAAAAAAAAAAGGCTTGTCTGAATAAAGAGATTCTATAGAACAATTATATCAGCTACAAAGTGTTACCAAGGAAACTCAGACCACAGAATTGCTTGGAAATAATTGAAAAAACAAAGCATCCACCCCTCAAAAGCTTTACACCAGGATCACCTTTAAAAGGCAGCAGATGCTCTATACTCCTCCAGAGAGTGAAATGAAGGCCTCAGTAGGCACTCATGAAGGTGAGTGCCTACTCCCTCCTAAGCTTTCCCAGAGAGGAGGTAGGTAATTGTCTGAATGCATCCTGACTCCAGCATTTGGAAGACGGGACCCCTCAAAAGTGATGACGAAGTTATCAGAATAGTCTCAGATCTGAACTTCAAGATCTACTTAGATCTTGTTTGTACTTTTTCAATCAGTGTTTGCTCAACAATAGCAATTTTTTACTTGGTTTTGGTATATATACTATCTTTTCAGTATACAAGATACGTACTTAACTGCCACAGACTATAAACAACTGCCTGTTTTATGCCTCCCTACGTAATGAAAGACATTTTATCTTGCATATCAATGAAAACAAAAGAGTGAAAGGGGTGCCAAGAGTGTTTCTGAAATACATTTCTTACAATTCTGCTTTGGCGTGTCTAAATGCACTATACTATAAAACTTTAAACACAAGGAAGCACTGGAAGACAGTTAAGTGACTTTAGTTCCTACTAACATCAGTTATTACATTATAAAAGTCTATTAATAGGCTAAGAAATGGGATTTAATGAGCAAGTAAGGCATAGCAGACATTTGGAGAAGTAAAGTTCAGAGCAGACTTTTCATGGTATTGCCCACAAACAGCACTAGGAGTCTGCTGTTGAGAAACCAAAGCATATCTTAAGTAGAATTTTTGTACTCTATGCTCAAAAATTTCAGCCCAGTGCTTCTTTAATCTGTGACCCAAGAGATCTCATGCTGCCCTCTGTTACCTTGGAGATGCCTGGATGGCAAATTCTGTTAAAGCAGAGCTGCAAGTCTTCTCCTCAACATGCAGCCTCTTCAGACACTAGGAACAGAGAGAAAGTTGCAGTATGTTATTCTCTGGAATCACCAAATCAGATGTAGACACCCTCATCCAAATTTCCTCTGGTGTAACGATACGGCATGACAAGTATTTGAAGTTGGTCATCACTTCTGCTTGGAGGAAAGCAGCATCAACAAAGGTTGTCTGTGGTTACACAAAACTCCTACCATGCACGCTTTAAAAAGTCTAGGAAAAAAACATTCTCTTTATAGAAAGACATTTCAAATGCCTAAAAGAGCCACAGTGATTAGAGAATGCAGTCTCCTCCATTGTCAAAGCCAAAGAAGAAATGGATTAGACATGGTCAAACAAGTCATTAGGCATTATCTCACTCAGAACAATCTTCCTGCTACTTTTTCTCAGGAAATGAGAGCTTTTCTCCCTTTTTGCCCAATTCCTTTAAGGACAAATATTTTCGTCTGGTCCTAAAAGCCTGTTGAACCCTACTTTTTATTCATAATATCTGTTTTGTACCTCTGCCCTCAATTCCCAATGCTGACCTACCCCACATTTTGCAAGAAAAGCAATTTATAACTAAAAAAGAGCTGCAAGACTTCCGGGAAGACTCCATGCCAGAATAGCTTACTGGGCTCTGAGTCCTTGGAGACCAATCAGCTCAGCTAATGAGGAGGCAACTGCCTGAAGTACAGCTGATTTCTCCAGTAATAAAGCAAATCAGAACCGGGCCTTGAAAGAATATCAACCAACAAATAAAAGTCTACCTACTGGCCCAGATTACCGGAGAATCTGCAGGAGATGGTGTTGGTTCTTTGGACTTGGCCATCAGAAAGAGACGTGGAGGCTTGGGTGGTGCTTCATCATCATATGTAAGCTTTGCCACAGGAAAGTCACTGCATTTGTAAGAAAAAAGAGAAGAGACTGCCTTAGAGGAGAGCATTGTATGGAAACACAAATATATCACCTTTAACATGTTAGCAAAGTTTATTTCAGTCCAATACAGTGGACAAGAGGACCACGTGATTCACACCACAAGTCTGTGAAGCATCAACAAGAAATATGCTCTTCTGAATAAAGGAGAACTATCTATTAAGTTGTTGATGATTAGACTCACATTACTTTTGAAAATCTGCTTTATTGTTTTCTGCATCACAGTGCTTACTTAAGACCACTTCTAAACCCACAGTTCTCACTGCAGAGGAAAACAAAGTTGCTGAAATTCCCCTAATTCTGGAGCACACTGCTCATTAGGACAGCAATTTTGGAAACCGCTTCAGCTGCCAACAATAAAACTGAAGGAACCACAGAGCACTGAACAACCCACCAAGCCCACTTCATTTCAGGCAGCATCAGCTTTTCTTAGAATCCTGAATTAAGTTCTACAGATGCAATTTTCATATCGATATATTCTTCCACCTCAGTAAGGTGCAATAAAACTTTAAGGTGCATTCTCTGCCCATTCCAGACTGTCACACAGCAATACTCAGAACATGACTTACCTACTCAGCTTGGTTATTGAGTTAACATGATTTTGTAGGGGAACTGGAGAGAAATCTGCATGCATGGAATCATGAAGTGGGGGGCTCAGAGTGCTAATGGAACTACATGGAGGGAGGAAGCTCATCATCAGGCGACCCCAAGCAGCAACACTGATGTTCATTTGAGGAGCTCGGAGAAATTCTTTCCCTGGAGGAGACATGGTCAAAACATTGCTGAGATTACAATGTACAGATTTCAGTCTGATGAACTGTTAAACTACCATCATCACCCAAACACCTGTGGGCTTACTCAGAAAAAAGTAATGCACTCTAGAGAGAATGAACTTTCTTTTAGGGAATGAAGTCTAATCATGATGATGAAATAGATCCGTATAACATCATAACAATCCTCAAACAGAAGCTTCATAAAATATAGTTTTAAATTATCTTACTTGAAGCCAAGTTTTCTTCTATTTGTACACTGTATTTTAATCATTCAGCCTGTTAACAGAAAGCTTCTGAAAATATCTCAAAAACAGTATAAAGCTTTGGGGACCTTTTTATTATTTTTACCACCTCCATAAATATAAAATCAAGTTTATCCCCACTGCCAAGAATCCTCTGTATGTAAAGTCTTACCTTACTCAGTTTCACACGTAAAAAAAAATTGCAGACAAAAAAGAAAGTATGCAAGTTATTCCAGTCCCCAGTCTGACATGCCAGCTCCAAAGCCTTGACATTCAGTAGCCTGTTCGTGCTACAGTCTTCTACAATTCAGATTTTTCCAGGAAGTTTTCCAATACCTGTTCTTTCATCAGTAACAACATTGCTGGGCAAATCAGGACAGCTCAAGTCCTAGATCTTGCTAAGAAGTCTGTTAAATAGTAGTAATAGTATCTTCCTAACACTGCTAACTGTGAATAGAAACGCTGCAAAAATATCCCATTATACACCATGCTGCAACCAGACAGCCTGCATTTGTTGTGACTGAACGTTATAACATAATAACAAAATCCACCTACTTACACAGTAATTAAGAAGCATTTTAACGCGTCTCACAAATTTAATGAGACCGGAGCACACGGCAGACTGCTTGTGCAAACTCCTGCCCTCACCCACACACCCCAGCTAGTCAGGTACCTTTCAGTTCTATAGAAGCTCACCTTTCTGTTTGGGGAAAATACATTTCTGTCGCTGCAGTTTTGGCTTTCTCTCAATGACGGGATTACAGAACATCACCTGTCAGAGAAGCAAAGGGGATTCTTCAAAGTAGTGCATTTACACTGCGAATGCAAACTTGCACACATGCTCTCTCATCAAATTCTCCATTCATATCTTTTTGGTAAGCTAGGAATCACTCCCACAGATTCCACATCGTGTTATTCTAGCTTCGCTGTCTAAACATCTGTTATTTCAACAGTGGTCGGAATTTTCTGCCTCCTGAAATGAAGAAAAGCCAAAAACTCGAGACCAATTCATATCCTAAATAAAATTAATCTAACTCAGAAAGCTGTACATAAAAGGCTGCTTTATAATGCAGCCATATGGAAGGTAGAAAAAAAAAGTAGCAGTCCACAGCACAAAAATTAAGTAAAAAAAAAAGTCAACCACTAAACACAAAGGACAGGAGTAAATTTTGGTACGTAAGGTCAAGATCCTGCTTTTGGAAAGTTAACCATGGGATCTTTCATCACAGCACAAACAAGACAGTACTGTAGCATGTAAAGGATTATCTGGGTAACCTCTTCATGGATGGCATTTAACTCTTTATTACTAACCTCAGAAAGATGGTAAAATAAGTATACCCAGAGGGAATATTGAACTCTGATTCTATAGCCTGTGTAATTCAAACCTGACCATTAAGCCCTATGTCTAATTAAAGTGTCACCAGTGACTCACAATGAAAGCAAATAAAAAAACAATGGTTTTCACAGTGCACACACATAATTACAGAGGAGTAGCTGAAGCGTCACTGCAGGGTACGTCTTATAATATCACATTGCTCCTCATTCGTATATGTGACACTGATGGAAAAGGATTTCAGGTGTCACCCTGCCCTTCTGGATTATTACTCCTTCTGTTCCTTGGGTACTGGGTTGAACAACTGCTCTCAGGGCAGGCACCCTGAACAGACAGATTTCTCTGAAAAAGAAACAAAGTTGACATTTCTACCTCTGCAAACAGCATTCCTTGGGGTTCAAGCAAGAGGCACATCCCGTGGCGTTCGTTATCGAGGAAATCATCCAAACGTAAGAACTTCACTGCACACAGTTCTCTCCAGTCTCTCCAATAAACTGAAATTTCGAGTTCACGAGACTAGAGGGAATGGGTGATGGGTGGTGGAGACAAAAAAGCAGAAGAGTTACATACTGCCCCGTGATCTGGACATGCCACACACATGCTGCTGTTCAATTCGGTTAACTAGAAAGTACGCATAAGAAACTTCTTCATCCTTCTGCTCCCCCTCTGCCTCTGACATTATCAGATCTTCCCAGCTACAAAACCTTTGGAGATAGCTGTCTTTGCTCCACATTTCAGGAATCTTTCTTAGAGTCACTTTGCTGGTAAGATAAAATAAAACTGCTTAGATACAGCAAAGGACAACAGATGTTGTTCAGGCTGAATTTCTGCCAGAGATGCAGTGCCTTGAGGGGAAGACTAAGATAACTGGTACATAAAAGGACATGGGGACAGTGCCAATACAGAGTTGAATCAAATGGAATTGCAACTAAATGAGCAAATTGTGTAAGGTGAAATGGAAAAACAAACACAACTCAGGAAAACTTAAGCCATCTTACCCTGTCTAGCTCAATGACAAAGCTCTGGTCCCATGCCTGGTTATTTACTGGTCCCCAGTTCGTTTGACCAACGACTTTATTGTCCACTTTGAGCACAGCAAGGACTTCATCTGGACAAAGGAGAAAATGTGGGTTATAGTCTTTTACACTGCTATAAAAGTAAAGATAAATCTCTCATGCTGAAGGTGACTATCCCAACCAAATATAATTTCCAGGAGATAGCTAGGAGGATTAGGTGTGATGTGACTCATTCTCTCTCTTAGTTTTGCAGCCTCATACTAGGCTAACGTAGTACTCAGAAGAGAAGCCCCTTGCTCCCAAGTGCCACTCACATCTCAGCAAGGAGCCTCATACTCACTACATAGCTCTTCATTTCGCAGGTACTTTCCTGCAACGCTACGGCCATGGATACCCAGGCCAACTCTTGTCAGGGAAAAGGACTTCAGGTCACTTGGGCTGCCGCAGACAGGAGAAGAACCAGCCATCCTGGAACGGCCAGGAACGTTTTCCAACAGATCCTGACATCCCATCAGTCTCACTTCCAACGTTCCTGGGGAATTTTAGGAGAGTAAAGAGTGTTATTCCATAAAAGACAACAGTGACTCCAGTTAATCTATCCTCATACAGGTCCAAGAATTTCTCAGATTCATTATTCTTTGGCTAATAGCTTAAATCTACCCCAGGTTAGAATAACACAGTATAGAACAGTTGGAAGGAACATACAGAGATCAGCAAGTCCAAATGCCTATTTAATAGATGTAAGATATTTAATATATTAATCAACTACTAACTCATATAATCAGAAAGCTTTTAGTAGCCTAGAAGAAATGTCTCGTTCACAGACGATCAAATGTCCACATAACAAGAGGCATTACAACAATCAGAAGAAATGCAACTCATTTTTAATTTCATCTTCTCCACCACAACATGCCACACAGGATTTACATACCTGTAAGGGCTGTGGGTTTGATGACTGAAGTGGGTTGGATAATGCCATGCTGAGCTCCCAGGGAAGAGGTATTTACTAATTCCTGCTTGATGAGTGCTCGTTTTGGGTGATCTGGAGAAAGCCCACTAAGCTGGCGTTCCAAGGACAAGCGCAGCAGGTCAATCTTCTGAGAGGACTCTTGCAAACGACCCTGAGCCTAGCAGTGTGAAGTAGAACAGAAAGCAGGCAGAAGGTTTCAAAGGAACAGCTCCAGGCCAGGTACTACTATTCCTTTATGAACAACTAGAGTTGGTCTCAAAAAAAGAGCTGATAACATCTTAATAACAAAGGACTGGAGGGAATATTTTCCAACAGATCCTGACTGCCCCATCGGTGTCAATTCCAACATTTCTAAGTAATTTCACCAAAGCAAGGAATATAATCACTAGAAGAGAAAGTGATCCCAAACAGTCTATTCTCACACTCAGGAATTTGCCAAATTCATAAATTATGGTTAGTTCTGCTCATTCAGGCTAAATCACTGGTGTTGAGGCATGAAACTGCTCTTTAAGAAGACCTGGATAAGTGCTTACCTCAGCCAAAAATTTGCGATCCTGTACCCGACTCCCTCCTAGGATCTTCAGCACATTTTTTGCCCCCTCAGCTACAGCAGCTTCAATGCGCAGACGATGCCTCAGCTCCTCAATGCGCAGCTCCACAGCACTGATGGTGGTTCCCAGCCTCACTGGGTATTTGGGAGATAAAATACAATGAGGATCAAAATAGACTATTCTGGATCTTAAGGCTTTGGCCACATCTTTTACTTAACACCCCCTACCTGCTGGATCCACTGTATCGTCCATCCCTCCTGCTGACTGAGATACCTTCACAATGTGCATGCGGATAATTTCAATCTTTGTCTTACTATCCTGAAGCATCTGCTTAGCTGTAGCCAGCAGCTTCCGCTCCTGCCAAACAGAAAGCATGCGCAGAGAAAGGACCACGATCATTAAAAATGGATTATGGTGATGTGTTCAGCTAAGGGGCGAGATGCTACCTGCAATAAGGATCATATAAACGATTCTGAAATAGCATACATAAGCATTTATGTAAAAGAGACATTGCTGAGGATCAAGGACTTCGAGATCATTATCTCAGTTCTTAGAGAGAAAGGACAGGCCAAGGAGTCTTTAATTATCCTTTGACTTTTAAATATGATCATGCCAAACTCAGTAAGGGGGATGAATATGAAACTTGTAAAGCACTGAAAATTTCTCTCAAATAGAGAGATATCACGCTGAGCTCCGTCCTAAATTACCTAGCGGTATCAAAACATCACACCAACTCTATGAACAAAACCAACACTTTTTACCTTAAATTCCCCCATTTACCAACTGAATGTACCTCTTATACTGCCCTCACTACCTTCTCAAGCTAAAGAGAATTAGAGAATATCTCTGTTTTCTAGAGATAGCACGTCTGTCATGCCACTTCCTATGAGATACTTCTCTCCAACTCAAATCTGCCTCTGAACTAAAGTCACTGTGAACACTGAGGTTGGATGTCTTAACATATCTGCGTTGACAGTCAGCCAAGTTCAGCATCTACACCAAAGGAGCCATGAAGAGCCTGTAGTGTGTAAGAAGGGCTTTTCCAAAAGGTCATCCATCTATTCAGGAATGAATGAGAGTGCCTACAGCAACTCTTTATCTAACTAGAACTTTCCACAGAAGGATTTAGGTGGCTGATGTAAAAAAAAAAAACGATTCCCAACTCTATCATTAATACCATTAAGCAACATTCAAGAGCAGAAGCACAATCAGCATTTGCCATGGAAGAACTGCTATAAGGATCAAAATTGCTGGACTGTGCCAGTCTGGCTGGTCTAATAATTCCCCTCTAACAGCAATCACCACATGATTCATAAAAAACGCTGAGTACCAAAACGCAGAGCTAGGATTCAGTCAAGCATGCTTCACAGATTAATTTCTTTCACACACCAATTACCAGAGAGAGTTTGTATATGGACTTTATATAGATATATTTAATTCCAGGAATCGATATTCCCAGATTGTTGTTTATTCCTGCTCACCTTGGATGTTGCACTTGAATACATCTGGATCATATTCTCAGCTCCTTGCTTGACTTTCATTTCAACATGCAGCTGCTTTTTCAGAGCTTCAACCTTCCTTGCCATGGGATCTGGGTTTCTTTCCCAGAGACAAGGGTCAGGAGATAAAGATCCATCTGTACAAACTATGTCATAAACATAATTAGTCATCTTCTCTTGGGTTATTTCACTGTGTGGTTCTAAAGGATTCCACAAAAGAAGGTTAAGCTACAAAATAACACATAAAAAGGTCTCTATTCTCTACAAACCTGACTGCAAAATATTGTTTCAAATGAAGCTTAAGTTTCTAAGTATTTCTTTTTATCAGTGAACTACTCCTACCAATCACACTTTCAATTTTATACTCATTCACATCCCATAAGGTACTTAAATGTTCAACTGCCTAGAAACTCTATTCAGATCCCTTCAGTCTCACCTACAGCCTGCCCCTGAATATTCTTCATGCCCAACATTCTCCCCTCTACACTAATCTATCCTGTTGCCTGACACCTTTCACCTCAATTGCCTCCATTCCCAACCTTTTACTGCACAGATTATTTCATCAGCTGAATACCAACAGGTAAAATCCCCACTAGCATTGAAGCACCACAAGATTTTCCTGTCAGCCGTGACCCATGGCATACCTGTCTTATTGTCCTCTTTGTCAGTTATTACAATCCTCGCATTGAGCTCCTGAAGTTCCCAATGAAGTTGTTCTAGTTTCCTGTTGGAGGATTTCAGCACATGCTCTATGTGAGCAAGATTTTTTCTGTCTGTAGTTGCTTTACGCAGGTTTTCTGCTCCCTCTTTAATTTTCAGCTCTTTCTGTATAGCACGACGAAGCAGCTCCTTCTCACCCTCCAGTTTTTGCTGGAAGCTTGGATCCATTAAGTTCACACCATTGCCCAGCTGCAAGAGACAGCTGCCCTGCAATCAAGCAGCATTGGGCAAGAGGATTTCAGAAATAACACAGTTTAACCTTCTTTTTAAGGATGAAACAATGCCCTTATGAGATTCCACTCCTTCATTTCATTTAGAAAATGGTTCGCACAAACTCCAAAGCTCATCTTTTCATGAAGTTTTCAAGACTAAGATTCAAATTCCAGGGGACAAAATGCAACTTTGATCATCCTGTGCCATGATTTGGCTTTAAATCATGGTGGAAACAAACCTCCATCTTACTTTTCCTTTGGTTATTTAATGGCTACATAAATCTTTGTTCCTACAGTATCAAAGCTTGGCCAATATTTGCCTTTGTCCTGATCACGTTTCACTGGTACCATACAGTAAATACAGATTACGTGTCCAAAGACACACACCAACTAACCTGTTAGAGATGTTACAGAATGTCACAACCATGCATCAACTCAAAGCTACCCTGAAGAAGAAAAACACAACCCCTACAGCAGTTGCTTACAAACAAACAAGCAAAGAATAAGCTTAACATCCAGCTGTGTCTGAAAAGGGAAGCAGCACACTGTCTCGACCTGTGCTCTACCTGTGGTTTACAGACAGCAAGGCCACTTAGCATGTCGCATTAGTAGCCATCATGCTTGCTCTGGGCTTTGTTTTGAATCATTCTCAGTACTCCTTGCTCTGCTGAGATATGCCTCCGCAGCAGCTCTGGACAGAGGTGATCTGTATACAAACTTTGAACTGCACAGTACAGGCAGTAGCATCCAAAGTATATCTCAATCACCAAACAAGCAATGAATTCAAACAGGAGATCTTAAAACTTTATCCAGAAGGATGCTACCTAACACCTAAAGAAACAGACCAAAACAAGAGGCTGTACTTCTCTCTTTCTCACAAGGGGTGGCTTTATGGCATTAAGAGCATTCCTAACAACATAGCATGATCATGTTCCCCACTTAACTGCAAAAGAAATGGTTGCACAGCCAAAATCCACCCCACCAACCAACTCGGTACCACACAACCACGCTAAAGACAGAACTCAGGAATCCTGACTTGCTTTCATATTCTTTAATTGGTTGACCACATTCCCAACAATAAACCACACTGGTTTTGCATTACTCCCATACATTGCTGTGTGCTATGCACCCCAAGCCTATGCCACTCACACAGAAACACATAATTATTCAATCACACTCTTTGTATATTTTGTTACGCATCTCAAAGACCCAAACCAACATCCTCGATCAGTTCACAGTACAGTTTCAGCCTAACAGCAAAATCATGAAAGAACTAAAAGGAAAAACAAATCTATTTTAAATTTGGCCTAAAACCAAGTTGGGTCTGCAAGGGATATGCTATAGCCATAATAGGAATTGTTCAGATTGGTAGCAAAACAAAAAGGTTCAGATTAACATCCTGAGTCCAGGAAGTTCTCGCCCAATTAATAAAGCCAGGAACTAAGCCAGAGCTTTGACAAACATCCAGGGTTTTGCGAGGAAGAACTTGAATCATGGAGTTCCTGAGTCACAGGCAACCTCTACCAGCTAGAAGTTGGAAAATGAAAAAGCTCTTTATCCAGTTTGTAAAAAGTGACTAAAATTAGTTTGCTGGTTAAGTCTCATTAAAAAGAAAAAATCAGAAAAAGCAGATAGATAGATTTATTTTCTATCCAAACTGTGCAAATGGAGGTAAGCAGCCCATCCTCTCCATCTGCCCAGAGCAATAGAATGAGTAGCTGATGCAAGATTAATGCTGACAAAGGGTACCAAGTCCAGAAACCTGGATAGGGATTCAGAGAACAGGTACAGTCTGGGCAGTAGTCAGGCCAGTTTTCCTTCAAGTCACTCTCTGCTGGACGGAATGCACCACACTCATTTTCTAAATACTATTAGAATGTAAGCATGGTAAAACATACCATAGAGGGGTCCTACTACCCCTCTATAGAGCAGGGATGCCTTAACATAGATACAGTTTGCTCCAGGAACACAGAATGTTCTATTCTAAGGAGGATAAGAAAGCTGCATTTGCATTTATGTTGATGCATTTTGCATTCTGACTGAGGAATGTCGGTGGGGTGTCGGGATGCCGCCACAGCCCACGTGCAGCTGTTCCTGGCTTCCCAGAGGTCAGCCCTTCAGCGTATGCCTACAGCGCAATCCAGGCGCACATTCACAGCTTGCACAGAAATACCCCCAGCTAGCTTAAATTAGCTCACTTTTGGTACTTTTGGCTGCTAGAACTCACCCAAGGCTTCAGCTGCACTCGGGCTGAGCTGAAGCATCCAGACTGCTTCCTAACCAGCAAAGATTTCAGCAGAGCCCAAGTTGCCCTTAGCCCTCCGGATAGCAGCCCCTGGGCTGCTACCCAGCCCGGCCATCAGCTCCACCTGCACAAAGCCCGGCACAGAGCCGTCCTTCAGAGCCACACCACCGACTGAAACCGATCTACAGTTTGATGTAAGGAGCTAGTGCTGATGAGAGCATCCCCGCTGCAGACCACACGTGTTCACTGGAGCATTTTAAATCCCTTCTTTCACAGCAACTTCGTGCTGAGGCCCGCGCCGGGCAGACTCGAGTTAACTGCATTCACTCTTTACAAGAAAAGGACACAGCTCGGTTTGGAAAAAAGCGATTGCTTAGAGCTAGTCCTCTTTCCAACACTGAACGATGAGATTTTTGGCAAGCGGAGAGCCCGTGCGGCTGCAGGATGGGGCACACCCGCAGCAATGGCACCGAGAGCTCTTTGTGCCGTCTCTCCATCACCTCTTGCCCAAATTCGGCTCGAAACGCCTCAAGGAGTTGTTCATACCCCCTGTGCCGGGGAGCTTACCCCAGAAACAAGTGTTTTTCCCAGCGGGGAGCCGCGCAGCCCCTCTCCTCGCGCAGCCCCTCCCATGCCGAGAGGGACCCCGCTTTCCTCCGCAGCACACACCCCGATTCCCTGAGGAGCGCCGGGCGCTGCGCCTCCCCCCCCCACCCACCACAACCTCCCCCCAGCAGCCTCTCGCCGCCTCTCGCAGCGCCCGGGGCGCGGACCCTGGAGAGAGAGCCGCGATCCTCTCTGCCCACCGCCCCCTCCCGCGGCTGTGGGCTTCCGGCGGAGCACGGAGCTGAGTTTTCCAGGCCGGGCGATGGCGAAACCCGCAGAGGGCCCCCAGGGCCGGGCTGAGGGACGCCTCGATGCCCCCTGCCTCAGACTCGCCCCGCCCTCCGCGCCGCTCACCTGCGGGCTCCCCGCCGCCATCGCTCCGTACGGCGCCGCAAACAACCGGCACTTTTTCAAACTTCAGCCTTCCCGGGAAGCGGCGCGGCCCCGCCAGCGCCCTCTCGCGGGGTCTGGGTCCGGGAACTCCCGGCGGGCGGCCCTCAGGGAGCGGGGTTCCTCCTCCCGTCCCAGCGCAGCGCCCGGCCCCGCTCCCGCGGCCCTGGGGGGAGCTCAGACCTCCGCCCCCGCCCGCCCTGAGGGAACGCCCGGGATGGCGGCGGGAAGGAGAGGCGCGGCAGTCGAACTCTGAGGAGACCGAGGTACCTCTCGCTCCCAGCGGGCACAGACCCGCAGGCACCGGGATTTTGTGGCAAAGTGACGTTACAGGGACGCCGTGACAGAACTTAGCTCGGGCCGTGCTCAGTTCGTGACATCTCCGGGCTGAAGCAGGGCGCTGTTGGTTGTGCTGGTTCTGCCAGCTGTTTGTAGTTTGCATGTAGGGCAATCTACAGCTCTCCTCTAGGGACGATGCTGCCCTGGAAAGGAGACGACGCCCATCTGTCTGTGACCAACTTTTCCTCTGTAGAGATGCCCCTCTGCGGGGCAGGATTGAGACAACGCTGCTTCAGCCGAATATCTGGGACAAAAGTAACCCGAACCCATTGGTAGTCACTACAAAGCTGCCAAGTGCTGCCTCAGTGCCACGCAGAACTGACATGAGGTCTATCACAGGCTTCCCATCGAGTGAGACACACCATTACTGCCTTCAGGCGGCAGAAACCTCCCCCTCAGATCCCTCCTCAGCAGCACCGAGTATTATTTTCGCACTAATACGCTTTTTCAGCCCTGGAGTCATCCAGAGTTGATAGTATTCCCGCATTCATACTTAGAAATAGGCTAATAAACAGAATGCTTTCCTTTTATTTAATTAGAGCCGTTTTTCTAACATAAGCCCGTTGCAAATAGTCTACAAGTGAATAATTAGTATAAGGAAATCACTAGAAAATGTAAAATTTAAATCTAGCTTAATCAAGTTGAATTAATGAAGCCTTAGACTTCTATAAAACCTTTGAACATGCTCCTGTTGTTAATAAAGTAAGCACGTTAGATTAATATAAACCCTTCTGGAACCTGCTGCTATTTGTAACGTGGGTCAGGCTCTGTTTAGTGTTTAAGGAATGATTTTAATTAGACTCTTCATTCAGTGGAAATATTAGGAAGGGAAAAGATAAATTAGTTGGCTTTGGAGTTTCACAGGAGCAGTGGACAAACCTGTCCTGTGTGTAGGTATTGAAGCTGCATTTAGCTCAGTGAGGTGCAGAGGTTGGTCTGCCTGCTGCTGTGTTGTGGGCTTGTAGAGGGGCTTCCTCTTTCTTTTCAGTCCTCTACCCTCCCTGAGGCTGGGCATCAGTGCATGGAGCCCAGGGAGCTGTAAGAATTGGACAAGGTTCACTTGGCTGAACGAGACCTGCAGCCAGGAGGGATGGGGCTGGCAGTAGCCAACCCTCACAGCATGTGTGTGCCCAAAGGCCAAGAGGGTCTGGCTGTGCTGGCAGCCCTCTGCCTCCCCCCCAGTCAGAGATGGCCCTGGCCCAGTTCAGCTGTCCCTTCTGTTCGCCTCTCTGTCCCCCGGGAAACGTCACTGCTGAAAGCGCAAAGTGCCCATCCAGCCCTCCCAGCATCCCGCTGAGAGGAGGCATTGAGTGGGCACCGGCCTGCCGTCAGCACAGAGGTGCAGGACAGCTCCTTCAGGTGCCAGCGATGCTCCGAGGCCCAGCCTCAGAGCAGTCCTGCTGGCCAGCAGCGCGGGGGGAGCAGCGGCAGCACACGGAGATGCCGCTCCAGCCCTCGGGCACTGCAGAAATCCTCTGAGTAGCAGCAAGGTCACTGCTGCACAAAGTGATGCTACTTTGCAGGCACTGGGTGTTCGGTCTTACGGGACTCCCTCCACTATAGAGCACGTTCACTCAGATGCGGGATCAAGAGAAAAGCCTTAGAAAATTATATTTTAATCTAGGAAAAGGAGTGCAGATTAAGCAAAAATCTGCTCCCCTGCAGAAGCAAGCTTCTTGTTCCAGGGTCACTTGTGACCTCACCTTTACCATACTAGGCACCTGCAGTCCGTAACAGTGAGCATACAACCTCCACCCAGCGATGCAGTTTGGGACTAATAGCTGATTCTTTCGAAAAAGACTCTTAGAAATGGTAACATCAAGTTACAGTTAAAGGTACTTTAATTCCTTCAAATAGAAGGATAGCTTGAAGGTACATCAGAAGTGATTTCAGGTTTTCTTTTGGAAAAAAAAAAAAAGACATGGCTTCAAAATTCAGGAACAGTATCAGATAAACAAAGTGCTACCATTATGCACCTGTTTTGAAGTGGTACAAAGAGAAGCTTACAGATTCAAACAAATGGCATGAATGGCTGAGAAATCGATTCAGATAATGCTTGCTTACAGGGACAAAACCTGTATTGACAACTATGAATAAGCATACATGTTAAAAAACCTAACTATTTACACACATGAATATATTTGCTTTCTTTTGGCACTAGAAATTACAGACAAAAGATTCCATTTTATAGCAATTAAATTTCAAACTTAAAATAACCTTCAAGTCATTTAAGTTATTTAAGTACAGTAACTTTAAATTGCCACCAATTCCATATTTTAACCCTGGAAATTCAAGCCATAAAGCCTAAATTCAGCTTCCACCCGTGACAAGTTTCACTCAGTAGGATCAACTGCATGTGAGGAGCTCAAGCAGCATTGGAGAATCAACAAGAGACAGAGACAGATGTTTAATAGAAACTGATCTCCCATTCTTATCCAAGGTGGACATTACCTCTAAATGCTTTTTTGAATGCACACACAAATTAAATCAAGTAAAAATGGGCACCCATTACTTATATTCAGTCAAATTAGACATTAGGTGAACAGTCAGAGCGCATGATGCCCATCTGTAGTATTTCTTCAGCGTTGGTGAGAAATGTGTTAATCCCTATTCATTTCTATTGTTAGAAAAAAGATACTTAAGATTACATTTAAATATGGCATACTTTTTCAGTACATTAGTTTACTCTTTACTGTTGCCAGCAGTAAACTCTTCTGTCCCACAGGAAAATCAGTATTGTCAGTACAGTAGCAAGAGTGTTTTCTCATCCTGGAAAATCCACACAATCCACGTGTAAATGGATAAGGACACCTCGAAGGAAGCATCTAATATCCAGGCTTTCCATCTCCTGCTCCTGGCATTTTGGCCTTACAGAACCTGAAGCTTTGATTACTTTCAAAACAGTTTTTATAGGTTTTCTGATAGTAACAGACATGTTAGCAACAATGGCACAGGTTTTTTTCCACAAAGCATTAAATTAAGACTAGCTAGATTCTTCTCCTTAAAGATCTACAATCAATTAGGATTACATAAAAATTAACATTTGTGAGGCATCAGGGCAAGCAATAATAGCACATCAACCCGCCACCGCAACAGGTAGTGGACTTCTATCTTAGAGCAAAAAGGAATCAAACAAAAAGAATTATAGACGTCTTAATCATTTGTTCTCTCTCTAGATGGCAAAAAAACCATTACAGTTAATATTTTCATTTGCTTTGGAGGCAGCAAGACCTGAGCAGAAGCTTTTGCTGAGATGGAATAAAGTAGGTGGTCTCATTTTGCACTGATCGCATGCAGACTGGATGTTGTATCTCTCCGGTAACCAGACTGAATCCAAGACGGACCCAACACTCACAGAATGCTCTCCCCTTTCCTATGTTATTTGGGCACGTCTCAAGTAGAGATTGATCTTGCTCTGCTAAGTGTATTCTTAAGCATTAAAAAAAGAAAAAAAGCAGAATTTGATTAGGGCAAATTCTGTGAGGAAAAGGAATGAGGGAATATAAGAGCAAGTCTTCCCAGAAGACAGTCTTCTCTACACATCCAAAGAGAACTAGCTGTTTGAATTTGAGATCAGCTAATACAGTCTTTTAAATATTTCAAAAGCACAGCATGTTAAAACAACTTTCATTACGCTTTGAGAAATACCAGCAACCTCTATGTGAAATCATTACAAGCTATGCAAACAGACTCTTAACATGGGGGAGAAAAAAAAGTGTATCTAAAGCATATTTACACGCTGCTACCAAGGAGAGAAAGCAGTAAGTAGCAGCTTCTTTATACAAAGGCTTCAAAGAATCTTGCTAATTGAAATAACTCCAAGTTTGCTTGCACTGAATATTTATTTTCACCTGAACCGAATTCCAGAACCACCAAGAATCTCACTAGAGCCCAGCCCATCTTTTTATTCTGAGTTTGCACGGTCTTTCATGCAAACTGATCTCCGTGAGGTACAGTACTCCAAGTTACTACTAGAACAGCTGAGTCAAGTGGTTTTCCCTTTGCAGAACGTGAACATGCACTTTATCTTCACACCAGGCATATGCACTACAGCCTCGTCTCATCACTGCCACATAATTCAAGACACGGAGTGTGCAGCAGTAACTGCCAGGTGAAGCACCTTCCAAGCACTGAAATAATGGAACCTAAATGAACTCATTATCAGTCCACAGAACCACAAGGTTGCACTGCACTACATAAATACTGACCAAATGCCCCCAAAAAAGCCAAGAAACTACGTGCAAGTCCAAAACAGAATATTACAACTGTTTCTTTCAGTGAAGACCAACCAGTCCCTTTGTGTACACATTTAGTTTTATTGTAACAAAGCAACTTGTACACTTTAACGTTTAAAACTGAGCATCTTTCTTTCCTTTCCNACAGAGGACGGCGCGAGAGGCGGGAGAAGAGAAGGAGAGAGGGAGACGGGGGGGGGGAGGGAGAAGGGCGGCGGCGCGCGCAGGTGTGCATGTGAGGAGCGGCTGGGGGCGATATGCGCATGCGTGCGCGCCGCCGTTGCCGCCACCCGGCGCACGTGGCCGCGCACCTTCACCGTGAGCGCCGCGCTCGAAGCGCGCGCGTCTCCTCAGCGCCGCCCCCGCCCCGTGTGGGGACGCCGTCTGTGGCGGGGTGATCCCGTCGTCAAGAGGGGCCGGCAGAGGTCCCGCAGGGGAAATAAGTCTGTGTGAGGGTTTGGGACCGATGATCCTAACACGCAGCCGGTCTGAGCAGCCTCACTGCCTGAGGTGGCCCTGCTGGCCCGGCACCGGCATCTCCTGTACAGCCTGAGGGATGGCCCTCGGACATGGCGGCCGTTGCCTCTGCGCTGCTGCCTCTAGCTGCAGTATGACTCAGAGAAGTTCAGACGTTACGTTCCGAGGGCACAGAGGCCCTGTCAGTCACATCCAGCCCACTCCGTTGGAGTGGGTGCACAGCCCTAGAAGGTCACTGAGCCCCAGCGCCTGCCAGCACACCTGCCACTGCAACCAGGGCAAGCAGCCTTTAAATAACCCTTTTTGTCCCTTTCCACCTGTTGTGGAAGAGCTCAGTGCAGCCTCATAGCTACAGTGAGCCCTGTTTTGCTCTTAAAGTAACAGCTGAGACACTCTTCTACCAAAAATGCAGCATATCGCTCACAAATGAATATTATGATGCAGATCAAGCTAAGAAACAGAAACAGCTTTGATGAAGTAGAAGCTTGCCCTTTGTGGTTTGCTTTCCAGTCACACAACATTCTCACATTCTCCCTGCCTCCCTTTCCTTTCCTTTGCCACCTCCTCAAGTTGCCCTTCCAATGCACTTAGCCAGCAAGGCCTGGATCAGCTCCTGCCTCCTCAGAGGCCCTACTATAGTATCGCAATTCCCGTTCACACCTGTTGCTTCCAAATCCCAAGGTTTTTCTTCTTTGTGTTCCCTGCTGTCACTTCCCGCCAGCTATGTCTGCTCCCACTGCCACCCACAACTGCTGTGGCACAATCACAGTTTGCACTGTGCTTCCCCATGCAAACAGGACAGGAGCTGCCACCTGTACTAGACAAAGCAACAAAGCGTCACAACTTAATGCAAGATGATCAACTTCTCCCCTAGAGGGTGGTCTCAGGGCCTTCCTGATGCCCAACACAGCAACAAAGCTGCTCTCGTGCTCTGTCTGCATCTCCCAAGATTGATTAATATGGATGTTTTCACATTCAGACAAGGTAAGGTAAGCTCAAGTGTGCAGCATGGTTTTCTTTCTTCTGTTTTCTTTTAATCTCTTCACTATGCAACTGCATATGTTTCCTTTCCCCNGCTTTTTCTTTTTTTTTTTAAACAAGAGAAAGTAGACAGATACATGTTGGTAAATGCTAACTGTCCATATTCACATAGAGACACAGTGTAATCTCTGAGCCCAATATACAGAGAAAGAAGGAAAAAAGCTAGATTCTATGCACTACTACACAGGGGCCTAGCACTCTTCAGCTTCCAGCAGAGTGAAGGGAGCAGAAGGTTTTCTTTTTTCCCACAGAATATGGTGTGTTGATTCCATAAACAGTTTTTGTTTTGAGACAGAAAGGGATAAAAATGAACTTGAAACAGAAACCGGCAGATTCTTTTCCACTGTGTTCTGCTCAAGGTATTTTCCCCAAATTAAATTGTGAACCATGGTGTAGAGGAGAGAAAAAGAGACCTCAAGAGAACAAGGAGACTGAGCACAAGAAAAAAAAGACAGCAACTTGCTCCCAGGGACTGGAGAAAAATTAAAAAGGTAAAAAGGGAATTTGGAATCCATCAGTGTTCAATTAGTCATCTTCTCCTTCATCCTCCTGTTGAAAGATAAACAACAATTAAAAAAGTCTCATCACTAAACTCCAGATAGCATGAACTTTCTAATGCAGTCACCAGAACGTTTTGCTACCCTAGAGACTACGGTCCTACAGCATTACTCATAGCACTGTGATGATCTGTCCCTCTTCACTAACAGTGACACGTCGTGGGTTATGCATCTGCACAAAGTCAGTCAGTCCCGTATGGCCCACTGAAAAAACAGTTCTGGAGAAGTTACCATGACTTAGAATCACTATTCATTATTTCGAAAGTGAACTCATTCTTTTTCTTTTCTGTTTCCTTTTTAAATCAGAAGAGCAAAATTCTTCAACTTTCAGACGCTAACATTCTGGGTTACAGCCCATTACTCAGCATCCAGTGCCTGGTACCCACAACGGTCCTCCTGCCTCAGTAACCAGGAACAAATGCTCAGTTTCACTTCCCAAGCCCTGAGTGCTGTCTGCAGAGCCCCACCTGCTACTGAGCAAAACTTAACTCCTGAACTCAGAGTCTTAGCGAGGATGCCAATAAGCCAAAATGAACCAACAGGCAAGAGAATCACAGAACTGGATGCATCAACAAAAGATATTTACAAGCAAAGTTTTGCTATAATGCTTGCTAATTAATGATTTTATTAAGCTAGAGCAGATACTAATATCCTAATTCATCTAGAGCACTTTCCTTGCAGGTTTAGTCAAACTAGGTTATTTGCACACTCAGATAACAAACGTATTTACCACTACGCTGAAGTGCTCTAAGTTACAGCAGTAATAGTTCTGCTTCTCTCCTTCTAAAACTTTGTCAGTGACTGTACAGAAAACTACCTTTATACCAATGGCTCAATATTCTCACAAGAAAGTCCCTCTATTAAACTGATTTGATTCCCATAGATCAGAGAAAGGGAACGGGTAAAGGCTGAGTGCTCACCTCTCCTTCCTCTCCCTCATCATCATCTTCATCTTCTTCTCCCTCATCTTCATCTCCTTCTTCATCAATATCCTCCAACCCTTCTTCCTCTTCATCATCATCATCGTCTTCCTCTCCCTCCCCTTCTTCATCATCCATATCAGGAACCTTCAAGACACATACAATAACTGCAATGATCAAATTCAATTTACCTGCACAGCGCTTCTGCGGGTGCCGATAAGAGCACAGCGCTACTCTTACCAAGTAGTACTGTAATGGGTTTGGCCAGATGTCATCCTTGATGACCTCTCCTAGCTCATCAGCACCTGCATCAGAGTGGTCAGTGAACCAGGTAAAGAAACTTTCTGGCTCTTCATGCTGCCTCTTCCTGCTGGCTTTGTTCTGTGTCTGGCTTGAACGTTTTGTCAGATCCTGAAAACAAAATTAACAAGTTCTCTAAATACATTTCTACGCTTTTTTGTGTGTTCCCCTCCCCCCCCCACAAAAAAAAAGTAAAACATGAGCGCCATTTAGAAACATACTTGTCTGAACAACCAAAATATGTCATTTATTCCATCTTTCAGGGAAAAATCTTAAGATAAACTTAAAATAACCTAAAGGATTCATAGCAAAAGGTAGCACTCAGCAGCAAGCCTACTTGCTCCTTCTAATGACTTCCACGACACACTGCGGATACACAAGAACTCACAAGAACTTGCATTTCCTTTATGCCTCCCTGTCATGGGAAGTAAACAAGTGTTTACTGAAACGCCAAACTTAAAATACCTTAATGCTACTCCAGACTGTAGCTCAATGCTACAGCTACCACAGAAACACACAGTTCAAGAAATGTTCAGTCTCCACACTTCTACGCTCTGTCTTTAACTTAATACTGAGCTGCAGACCTGCCTGGAGTTCTTATCTTAACACTCTGCTTTGAAGTCTTCAGGACATTCTTTGTGGTAAGCAAATAAACACACACACACTGCTACAACGTATGGCCACAAGAACACACATCCACCACACTAACCCAGAGCCTTCCCAAGTCTGCAACAACCCGGTCCCTAAGTTTGAAAAGAATCCAACTATCCTGTATTCAACCCATTCTTTCTCGGGTTAAAAGGTAACTCAAAGCTTCCAATGTCTGTTTTCTTGATAGAATCGTAACGTTCATAGGCTTATATTATTTAAATGAAGAACAATACCAAAATTCACGTCAATCTTGTGGTATATTTTAAAGGCCATTCAGCTACTTCATATTAAAACAAATTTCTGCACAATAGCTCAGTTGAGCTATTGTACAGAATTGAGAATTAACTACATGTAAGTGTTGCAAAGCATGAACTAAACATATAGAAAAGAGGGAAGGGGGTGGAAAGGGGAAGAGACAGCCGCAATTATGAAAATGATGGTATCACACACAGCAGCAACTCCTCTCCCAGATACACACCTTTCCAGATTTCCATTTGATCTCAGTTGATTTTGAAGATGGGTCTCCGCTTTCATTCAGGTGAAACTCTTTGGAGAGAACTTTATTTTCAAAGTATGGATTCTCATCAAAATACTGCGGAGTTGAAAGCAAAGAGTCAGAACTCACAGAAAGCAGTTGTATACCTGCCCAGTCAAATCCGGTACTAAACAGACAACTGTAAAGATTAAGTTACAAACCACAACCCCATACACAACTGCACTCATAAAAGCAACGTCACAAGCGAAGGAGTATTCAAAGTACTTACAAAATCTATTCTGTAACCTGATTTGATGTCTTCAAATTCTGTCACCTCAACTCTGGTCAAATAATGCAGTGCCTCTTCGTCTTCTTCTCCCAGCAGTGCAGATACTAAGGTAGAATTAGGAATTCCAAGTTAGCAAAGGTGTTAAACGTATGTCATGGACATGAAATATAGGAAATGTACACTGCATGTGATCT
This sequence comes from Pavo muticus, assembly GCA_016647715.1. Classification (NCBI taxonomy): domain Eukaryota; kingdom Metazoa; phylum Chordata; class Aves; order Galliformes; family Phasianidae; genus Pavo; species Pavo muticus. Next base: position 5,299,694 of record JACDJE010000064.1, read on the forward strand.
GAAAAGCAACACATTTGAGCCAGCTTCTTGTGGCCCATTTTCTGAGACAGAAGCCAGAGAACAGACTAGCAGCTAGCAGCTGTATTTTCTTTAAAGGGACCAATCAGTTGAGGAAAGTGTAAACTTGTCATTTCAAGCACAGGAAGAAAACTGCCATGGAATTCTAGCGATCAAGATGTTCCTTGGTCAACAAATGCAAGAGCCAGAAAGCTTCTAAAATGTACCCTGTGACAAAAGGAAGTGTTTGCATATGAAGCAGGCTTCTTGTAAGTGTATACCCAGTAACATTCCTAGAAAACACTCAGAACTGCAAGAGCCTCACATTACAAGCAAGGAAGCATTGAATGTATGGAAACAGAGGGCTATTAGCAATATACCTTGCGGGTGGTTGACAAATGTTGTTACCCAGAAATTTGGGATTTTGGCGATCAATTCTGACCTCTTCTGGAAGAATGGTTGGCGGAGTTTGTTGTATTTCTGTTCTACTTTCAAGATTTCCTCACTGGCTTGTTCATTCAGTCTGTAACAGAAAGAGCCATGCTAACCTCATGAGAGAAGACTTAAAGATGTACCATCAGTAGTTAGCTGCAAACTGAACGGGTTTAAATACAGTAGTCGGAGCTCAAACATAAAACAGAGGCCCAAACCTGTAACCACTGGTAAGAAACACCCTACCAGAAGCAATCACACACATCTAAGAGCATTTTATGCTTTGCAGCATTACATGAGGGGCAGACCCTTATTTATGCAACACAGAATAGTATTCAACATCTTACATGCTTTGTTTGCAAGACACCTGTTGATGTGTAGTGTATAACACTATCACCCACCCTGTATAATTTCAGGGCAGGTAAACACGACTGTAGCAAGGCAACTTTGCACCCCACATCAGTAAAGCCTTAAGACAGAACACTTAATTGGCTGTGTAAAAGACAGAGCCCTGAAACCACAACTGCTCCACACGGCCCGAGCCTCACTCAACACCTGCACGCTTAGCAGGGTAGTGTGCATGCAGACGAGACCCAGACACATACGGACAGAGCACCCACTGTCTGGGGAAGTTAAACTAAACTTTCAGTGCAGTTTTCAACCTGCTACTCTACAAACACACAAATGTATGATAAAAAATATTCACAATAAAGCTTTCTTTTCAACATCACTGCTTAAAAGCATGAGAATACTTCTGCAAAACGGCACACGCGTTAACTTGGAAAGGCAGTAAGCAATAAAGCTCTAAACTATCACAGTGAATTTAAAAATACAAGCTCAAGTTCTGCACTTTCAGTTAAAAACTGTTAACCAAGAGATGGAGGTACTTCTTCAGAATTTTGGGCATACACAAATAACTCTCAACCCTGGTCAGGTCAGAACACAACACACTCCATGGGGGAATCTGGAGGAACTGAGAACCGCTGCTGAGCGCTTCACTGAACATTTTCATTTTTGGAAATCTCTTACTTTCCGCTACAGAAAAATGAAAGCTTTGTAACGTTTACCTGTCTATTTCATTCTGTACTTCATCAATGTGTTCAATTGCTTCCTGTTGCTCTTTTTCTGAAAAATAAATGAAAATGCATCAAAAACCCTCAATTCTTGAACGTGAGGAATCACTTGACGTTTTCTCTTCAAACCTTTTCCAGTGACCTACTGCAGAAATACAGGCGTTTCTATTTGGTGTCTTAAGCACTACCAGGCCTTCGAGTTTCACCTACTTTATAGTGAAGTATGGCTGAAGTGCCAAAAAGTTCACAGAAATGGGACTCCTTACAAGTTTACCTACAAAAATCACAGCTCAAGTTCCTCTATATGGTTTTACAAATCAACGTAGGTAGTAAGTGAATCAAGAGAGATTACTAACAATTTCACTAAGAAGTTGCAAACCTAAGCCCAACAGATTTCGAGGAACGTGCATTAAGTAATTCGGAAGAGACAGAAATATCAATGGAAATAGCCCAACTAGGAACGCGCTGCCTTCTAAAAACCAAAAAGCACACCGGATGGGTCAGCTACAAGGACAGAACTTCGAGGTCAAGCTTCGTCGGGTATTTTCTATCACTACGTCCCCTCGGACACGGCCGGCGAAGCTCTCGGTTAAAGACCGCCTGTTTACCCATCGCGCCCGGGGATGAATGAGCGGCAGCGGGAAGGGGCCGGCGCGGCGCGGAGCGCTCAGTGCTCCCCGCACGGCTCAGCCCGGGCACGGCGCGGCCCGCCGGGACAGCTCTCCCCGAAAGGGCCCGGTCGCGCCGCGGGGAGCACGTGTGTGACCGCAGCGTGCGGCGGGCTCGGAGGAAGGAGAGCGCTGCGCCCTTCCCCCGGCGGCGGCAAACGGGAGGAAACCCGCGGCGCGGCGGCGACCTTTCAAAAGCGCGGAGCCGCCGCCGCCGCGATCGCACGTGGGGAGGCGCGGGCGGTTCGCTCGGCCGAGTACCGCGTGGCCCCGCGGCGGCGCCGCTCCATCCCCGCGCGGCGGAGCGGCACCACGCGGCGGCGACGGCGCCGAGAGCGGGAGGCGGCCAAGCATCATGGCGGCGGAGCACAATGAGGCTCCGCGGATGCTGCTCCGGGAGGGGGGGAGAGCGGGGGGGGTCCCGCCGCTCCGCCGAGGCCGCAGCGCCCCCCGCCCGGCCCCGCCTGCGCCCGTGGGGAAGGAGGCCGGGCCGGGAGCGGAGACAAAAGGGCGCTAACATGGCCTCCTCCTGCCGCCGCCGGGGCCTGCACATCCGCCCGGCCGGCCCCGCGCTCTTCCCGCCTCCGGCCCGGCCGCGGCCCGTATGCTTGGGGAAAATGGCGGTCGGTGCGGCGCGGTGCGAGCCGGAGGCCGCCATTCCCTTCCCGCCCCCGGCGCGGCCTCACCTGAGGTCTCGTCGGCCCCATCGTGGTTGGAGTTGAGCTCCTTCTTACTGACTTTGGCCGCCGGCGCCGACATGGTGGTGGTGCGGAGCGGAGCGCGCAGGGAGGGAGGGGGCTGTAGCGGGGCTAAGGGAGGGGGGGCCGCGCGCAGACTCCTCCTGCTGCCGCTGTGCTGCTGCCGCCGCCGCCGCTCTGCCGCCCTCCGCCGCCTCCTCCGCCCGGACCTGGGGCTCCCGGATCACAGGGGGCGGCAGCGGCGCTCGCACTGCCTCACGCTCCCCTCAGCCAGAATCGCCGCCACCGCCTCCTCCTCCACCTCCTCCTGCTGCTGCTGCTGGCGAGGGGCGGGCGGCGCGGAGCGCATGCGCAGCAACCCCCCCCTCCGGGGCACGGGGGGGACGTGGGCCGCAACGCGCAGGCGCACCGAGCCCCCCTCCCGGGCGCTGGGCAGCGGGCGGCAAAGGGCGCAGGCGCACGCCGCTCCGCTCCTCTAGAGAGGACGAGCGCGCCGCCGCGCGCAAGCGCCGAGACCGCCTCCCGCCGCGGGCGGCAAAGGGCGCAGCCGCAGAGAGGCTCCTCCCGAGCCCCGCCCCCGCCGACCACCCCATGCTGGGCGCCCATTGGCCGCGCCAGGCGCTCTCGTGAGGCGGGGCTCGGCGCGGAGACA